>JAEIFU010004167.1:0-18666 GCA_018904235.1 Lordiphosa stackelbergi | reverse complement strand
GAATCTTCTCTTAATGAGACTAACAATAAGTTTTCAAATCTTAATCTAGAAACTATTATAAAACCATCCCCTATTGGGGGTGGTTTATGTTCCGCGGCCCTTTAATTCAGTCGCTGGGTTGGTAGGTCTTTTCTTCTGAGACGAGAATGCGTTGCTTGCAGGGTGAGAGATTGTGCAAGTTCATTAGGGTGCGCAAGAAGCTTCTCGGAATATTTGCGTTTCAGGTGCTGTATTTCAGTTTCGACCAATGGGATCCTTAGGTCGTTGTGGATACACTCGTTGCGAATGTACCATGGCGCTCCAGTGAGTGTTCTAAGAATTCTTGATTGTGATCTTTGAAGAATGTCCACACTGCTCGCACAGGCATTTCCCCATAGCTGCGAGCCAGACAGGCTTTATGATGCTTTTGTACAGTAATACTTTATATTCCAGTTTTAGAGGGGAACGGGAGTTAATTAGCCAGTGAAGGCTGTTGGCCTTTAGCTTTATTTGAAGTTTTTTCGAGTCTATGTGTTTGCGCCAGGTGAGCCGTCTGTCGAGGTGTACTCCAAGGTATACAACATCGTTTGATTGGGGTATCAAGGTCGCGTTTAGGGATATCTGGGGACAGGTGTTTCTGTTGAGTGTAAACGTCACGTGTTTACACTTTTGCTCATTGATCTTTATGCGCCAGTTGGCCAGCCACTCCTCCACATTAGCTAGGTGGCTTGCCAAAAGTCTTGATGCGATAATTGGACATCGTGATCTGCTTAGAATTGCCGTGTCATCCGCAAATGTGGATATTGTTAGTCGGGGGTCTGTTGGGATGTCTGCAGTGTACAATACATACAGAAAAGGACCGAGAACGCTACCCTGTGGCACTCCGGCTCCAATGGTGAACTCTTCCGTTGTGTACTCATTTTGTCGGACAGAGAATACTCTGTTGCTGACATAACATTCTAAGAGTTGGTGAGTATTTGGGGGGAAGCAGTGTCTTAATTTTATAAATAAGACCGTCCAACCAAACGCGGTCAAATGCTTGGGCAACATCTAGGAAAATTGCGGAGCAGTATTCGTGGTGCTCATACGCCGTCCGAATATCCGAAGTTAAACGGTTGACTTGCTCAATGGTCCCGTGTTTTGCTCGGAACCCAAATTGATGTGAAGGAATTATATTTTGTGCATGCGTATCAATTTTGCGAAGTAAGATCTTCTCAAATACTTTTGATAGGCAAGGTAGAAGGCTTATGGGTCTATATGATGACGCTTGAGTTTTATCCTTTCCTGGTTTCGGAATCATTATGATTGTAGATTTCTTCCACTGAGTTGGAAAGTATCCACATCGCAGTACAGCATTAAAGATTCTTGAGATATATGAAATGGCAGGACTTGGAAGTTCCATGATCATTTTAGGCGTAATAAGATCATATCCTGGTGCTTTCTTAGGATTAAGTTCTCTGATAACATTTTTTATTTCAAGCGAATGAACTTTGATTGGGCAAGTCTGTGCGGCATTAGGAATCAATGGCAGTGCGTATGCATTAGTTGGTGGGTTCGGCTGGAAAACATTTCTTAGGTGAAGTGCGAAAACATTTGCCTTTTCTTCGTCGCTGCGGGCCCATCTTCCTCTCTGATCCCCTCAAAGGCGTGTCTACCTTAGCAGGTGGCTTTATGCTTGCATGTGCTCTCCATAGGGGGAATTTGGTGTTTGTGGGCGATAATTTTTCGATGTAGCGTCTATGGGCTAACTGCTCCTCTGCTTCGAGTGCTTTGTGGAGTACGCGTTCTGTATGTCGCAGGCGAGTCCTTGCAGCTGGCGACCGATTGCTCTGCCATTCTCTTCTGGCACGCCGCTTCTCCGTGACCAGCCGGTCTATGTAGCTGCTCGTTAATCTACGATCTTGCTTAGGTGTTGTTGTCGTTGTTTGTGGGTTCGAGTGATAAGCAGCTGCGGTAATAATTGAGCTTAGGGCTTGGACTGAGGTTTCAATTTCTTCTTCGCTGTTGATGGTTGGGCTCAGTTCAATGTGACTGCTGATATATTTTTATACCCGTTACTCGTAGAGTAAAAAGGGTATACTAAAGTCGTGCAAATGTATGTAACAGGCAGAAGGAATCACTTCCGACCATATAAAGTATATATATTCTTGATCAGCATCAACAGCCGAGTCGATTTAGCCTTGTCCGTCTGTCCGTCCGTCCGTCCGTCCGTCCGTCCGTCCGTCCGTCCGTCTGTATGAACACCTAGATCTCAGAGATGGTAAGAGATAGAGGTTTGACATGTATGGGACAAATGCTTCTTTTATCTGCACGCAGATCAAGTTTGTTTCAAATTTTGGCCACGCCCCCTCCCGCCCCCGCAATTTGGAAAAAAGTTATATCTCCTACAGTTTTGAAGATAGAGGATTCGTACCTTCAAGAGATAGTTAGTAATTGACAAAATGAATCGATTTGCCGAAGAAATGATAAAGATCGGATGAACGGTTCTCAAGTTATAAGCAAAAAAGTGAACCAAGCCCTCCCCGCTACCACCCTAAAAAATGTTGCATACTTTTTGGATGGTCACACTAAGTAACGCGGGAACACTGTTAAACATGTTTTTTCATGAGTAACGGGTATATCGAAGTCGGTTAGAGCCGACTTTAACTTACGCTCTCGTTTGTATTTGAGCCAGTTTGTCTTATGGGATGTCAGTCTCCGAGGATACTCTCTGATTTGAGGGCACTCTAGAAGGGTGAAAATAATTGGAGAATGGTCTGACGACAAATCTGCGAGTGCTTCTGCAGTTACCAAGTTTTGTGGAACTTTTCTTGTTATGGCAAAGTCTATAAGGTCGGGTATTTTCTTAGGATCTGCTGGCCAATATGTAGGCCTACCCGGAGATACATAGTCGAGTTTGTTTGTTGCGCGCATGAGAACGCTATAGAGTTGCTTCCCTTTTTGGATTAGTCAGTCTCGAACCCCAGTGGGGGTGTTTCGAGTTATAGTCACCCGCTGCTAAAAGCGTTGACCGAGTGTATTAAAGAAATCAAGAAATTGATTTTCTGATATTGCGAAGCGTGGCGGACAATAAACCGCTGACAAGGTGATATTGCCTCGTTTGGATTCTACACATATTGATGTGGCTTGTAGGTAGTTTTGCGAAAATCCCGGTATTGGGTAATGCTTAATGCGGTTTCTGACAAGGATGCCAGTTCCGCCATGGGCCTTACCATCTGGGTGATTTGTGCCGTAAAATGCATACCCCGATAATTGGAAGTTGTATCTGTCCGTCAGATGAGTTTCCGCAAGAAGCATTATGTCGATTTCGTTGTGTTGGAGAAGTTTTGACAACTCAATTTGTGTCGAGGAATGCCATTTGCATTCCAGAGTGAAACTCTTAGGAGAGCCATTATTTAGATTGTCGCGAGGCGAGCATTTGAATGAGGATGCCTTGATTCCTCATTTGTTCTTGCATTGTGTTTTGCATGTATACTATGAAATCCTGCAGTGTTTGCTGCAACGATAGGAACATGTTTTCTAATCTACTATAGTTTGATGGTTGTTCCGCTTGTTTGTTAATTGTTGGCAGAGCCGGCTCAGTTCGTGTTTCGTGTGAGGCTGTGGGTGAGGGTCTATCCATTCCTAATTTTAATGTACTTGCAAAAGAAACGCCTTGGGTGGTACTCGATGGGGCAAATGACGATCTAGCAGCTTTGGTAAAGAATACCCAGGAGTCGATTGCGAGGGTGTAATCTGATTAAGGTTTCCATTGGAACGTGCAAATTCTGTGCGCGTATTAATCCTGCTCTTCAGATCTTTGTAGACTGGGCAACCTCTGTAATTTGCAGTGTGATTGCCTCCACAGTTACTGCAATTTTTAGCAGACTTGTCCTCCTTGCTGGCAGGACATGTAGCAGTGTTGTGCAGCTCTCCGCATGCTACGCAAACAGGTCGCAGAGCGCAGTAGGCTTTAGTGTGCCCAAATTCTTGGCAATTGGTACATTGCACTGGATTTGTACGTTTGTGGGGCTCCTCTACAGTTATTCTGCGGTGCAATAAAAACTGTAAGTTGTATATTGGGTGCACAGCATTTTTTTTGGAAGCTGTGTCTTCTGGACTTAGCTCAACTTTGAATAGTAGGCCTTTGCAGCTTTTTAGTTGGTAGGTGTAATAGTTTTTGTTTTCAGTTCTTAAGTATTTTTCGACAGTGCGATAGTTTTCCTCGGTGTTAACTTGGAGCTTCGTTTCGCGTATGTTGCCTTTGCTGACTGATGTCACATAAAAGTTGTTGTTGCCGATTAGTGGGATGAGCTCTGTAACTACACTCAAAAAAAAGTTGTCATCATATCGACACAATTTAGACATCAATTTGAAACTATTGAGTATCAAATTCTCTCTAATACTCCGAGTATCAAATTGACATCTTCGAAAGTATTATCATGATATTTCGAGGATTTCAAATTGATACTAACGTGTATCAGGTTGACACTTTATTGTATTAATTTTTAAGTATCAATTTGACAGTAGGTCTTATTAATTTAATAATTCAACTATCAAACTTTTTTGTTTCATTTTGATACTAGATTTTATTATTTTAATATTTTTTCTTATTTTTGTACCATAAATTCAGTTCATTATAATCTGCCATTAAAATTAAATCAAAACATTTTATAAAAAATTTATTTATTTCAAACTCTATCAAAATGTAATTTATTTACACTATTAAATTGAATTCGTCAAGTGTGGACACCTCTAAGTGGAAACATTTGTCTCTCCTCGTGTCCATGCGAATGTTGCTTAACCAGAAGTCACCATAGTGGTATGCCTCTTGCTCGAACCCGTACATCAGAGTTCCCCAGCCATAGACCCTGGGGCACGAACATACTCCCTGTGTGTTAGAGGGAGACATAGTCACACTTTCGCGCTCTCTTCTGGGGGAACCCTGCCGTACTTGAATGAAATGATACTAGTTTCAGTTTCGATTTGAGACAACGTGTATCAGAGTGATATTGATACAAATTTTTTTTTGGGTGTAGGGTCGCGCAGTTGTTATCTCTTATGTAGAATGGTGGAGGCCTTGGTTTGCGGCAGTTGGAGCCGTTTCATCGCACTCAGCATCAAGATGTTTTGCCGAGAATTTGGAACCTATTTCCAGTTAGGGGATCTTTGTCCACAGGTAAATTGCTTGTTTTGTTAATTTTTGGAGTATTGCCGCTTTTTTTTTGTTTTGTGGGCTTAGTTTTCGTTTGTTTATTTGTACATACCGATCGATGCCAGTCTGCACATAGGAGCGTGTGTTTGGTGTTGTAGTTCCTTGTGTTTGTGTTGGTGGGAGTGCGTGCTGCGTTGACATTTTTGGAAGATGGTTGGTGGTGATCGATTTATTTTGCGTACTTGTTGTTGTTATGCATGTTAAAGTTGATTGAGCTGTAGTAAGCGTTACAGTACTCATAGTGGGCAGAGGTGAGGGGCATTGGGCACTCCTTGTCGGAGCTGGAGAAAGAGAGCTTACGTTCGCAGTGCTGGTTGGTTTTAGCGTGCTGGTGGGGTCGGGAGAAACTACTGCAAAGTAAGCATTGTTGCGGTGTATTGATAGTCGGCGATCGTCTTGCTGTTGTTGCATTTGAGCAGCGAGTTCACTCTGACTCATGGTGTTGTTGGTATTTTTGCCAGTTGCATTTGTAGCACTTCTGAACGTTGTCATTTAATTAAATATGATTTAATTAAAGATCAACAAATTAGAATAATTGGACAACATAAGCACGAGTGCTTATGAAAGTCCAATAGCGTCTTTTGTCGCGGGTCGAAGAATTTATTTAAATAACCGATTTAAACACTTTTATAACGTTTATAAACGGAGCTCGAGAAAAACACGTCTGACCTCGTCGGCGGTTCGACAGTTTTGAAACACAGTTGAAACACACTGCCTTTAATAAATTTCGCTTCAAAAACGTTCAAGAACTCTAAATAATGGGCAGCTTTAGCCTAAAGTAACTGTTAATGCTCTCTTTAAGCTAAAAATAGAAATAGAGAGTCCAATGAAAAAGAGAGAATAGGATTGGAAGATGCCTTCTGGTTCCAATACATTTTAAGGTGTCTAAACAGACCTGCCTTTAATTGAATTTCGCTGAGCGTATATAGATTTAACACGTCTGTTGCGTGCGAGGTGGAGTTTCAAACTGGTCCGTTATTTGGTGAGTGCCTTTATTTATTTATTTATTTATTTATTTAGTCGACAAAAAAGGCTGTCAACTCAATTACACATACATTATAAAAAGCCTTATTGACTAAGAAAGCCTAACAAAGAAAGACTAACAAAATTACAGAATAACTAATAACGACTCTGACACGATGGGGGAATTTTATTTGCCCGTCCGGCCAGCTATGCCCCGATTCACAGCCAATTGTAGTCAGAGACGTTATTAGAGCTACCAAAAACTTTAATGATATGGAGATAGAGAAGATGAAAAAAAAAAACAAAACAAAACCTAAATAGGAGCAAAGGAAAAAAAAAAAATAATAAAATAATAAATATAAAGATATAAAGAGAACAAATTTAAGAAAAGAGAAAAAAAAGAACAAATACTATCTAAATGTGAAATTTAAAACTAACTAAAAATAAAAAATTTATAAGATAAACTTAAAATTAAATAAACAGAAATCTCTGACCCGGTGGGGGAAGATTTTTTAGCCAGTCCGGCAAGCTATGCCCCTACTCACAGCCAGGAGAGGTCAGAGATTTCCCCTAAGATAATTATAGAGGGACGTTTTTAGAGAGAAGAGAGAGAGATCTGTTGAGAGCAGGTGATAGAGATCATTATAATGTTGACATAAGACTCGAAATCGATTGTGCTTTGCATAATCAGTTGTGCATCCAGGCAATATTAAAGGAAAATAGTTTCTGGTTGGCCTAGAAGGAACGGAGAAGTTAAGGCGACCTAAAAGTTCTGGAGAATCTACATCACCAATAATTAGTTTATGAAGAAAAGAAACACCTAATACTGTTCTACGGTTAGCTAACGAAGGAAGGTCAATAAGCAAGAGTCTGTTAGAGTACGATGGCAGACGAAGGTTAGGGTCCCAATTTAAGCCACGTAGGGCAAAAAGCAAGAATTGCTTCTGAACAGATTCAATACGATCTATATGCTTTTTGTACTGCGGACACCAGACGGACGAGCAGTATTCAAGTACAGGACGGACTAGAGCAGTGTATAAAAGCTTTGTGGTATATGGATCATTAAACTCTTTCGACCAACGTTTAATGAATCCGAGTACACCATTTGCTCTATTAACAATAGAGGAGATATGAGGATTGAAACTCAATTTGGGGTCAAAAAGAATTCCAAGATCAACGACTGTAGAAATTCGTTCCAAGGGTTCATTGCCAATCGTATAGGTAGCCAGCGACGGCTTGCAACGATGAAAAGTCATGAACATGCACTTGGAGCAATTAAGGTGTAGTTGATTAATCAGACACCAGGACTGCAAGGAGTTTAAGTCATCTTGCAATTTGATGGAGTGCATCGGGTCATTGAAAGATAAAATAAGTTTTACATCATCGGCGTACATAAGTATCCGAGAATTCGAAATTATTGTGGGGAGATCATTAATAAAAAGAGTAAAAAACAAAGGGCCGAGGTGACTGCCTTGTGGCACACCAGAAGTGACAAAGACAGGCTTTGACGTTTTAGAGCGAAGCAGAACTTTTTGAGTTCTATCTTTTAAATACGACGAAATCCAAAGTAGAAAAGGGGATGGAAATCCTAAATGATCAAGTTTAACGAGGAGCAGATCATGGTTCACAGAATCAAATGCTTTACTGAAGTCGGTGTAGATGACATCAGTTTGTTTTTTTAAAAGGAATCCATCGTTAACCATTGAGGTAAATTCAAGTAAATTGGTCGCAGTTGACCGACACTTTGTAAATCCATGTTGGAAAGGTGATAAAATCGATTTACAATAGTGCTGTAGGGAAGAGGTTATAATCTGTTCAAATAATTTTGGAATAGCGGATAGTTTAGCTATACCCCTATAATTGGATATATCAGACTTCCCACCTTTTTTATGAAGAGGAATAATATAGGATTCTTTCCAAAGATTTGGAAAAATAGCAGATTCTAACGATAGATTAAAAAGCTTAAGCAATGGATTGCACAAAGAAATACAACACTCTTTGAGCACAATGTTTTTTGTATCGAGTAAGAAGGGGAAATGTTATAAGGATAAGAAGTATTAGTAAAGCGCGTAGAGGAATAAGTGGATTGAAAGAAGTCGGCGAACAGGTCAACGGCTGTGGAGTCATCGTTAGCCTTTTGGTTGCCCAGAAAAAAGAAGAAGGTAAAGAAAGAAGACCTACGTTTAGAGTTTACAAAAGCTGTAGAATTGCTTAGGGTCCTCTGCGAATTGAATTTTACATCGGACAAGATATTTCCTGTAGCACTCAGCATTGAAAAGTGTAAAGTTCGATTTTGCTATTGGGTATTTCGAAAAGTCGTAGAACAGGAACTTTTATCTTTTTTGAAGCACTTGTCTCAATATTTTTGAAATTAGAAAGTCTAGGGACAGAACCAGGAAGGGTCTTATACCTGGGGATTTGGATATAAGTAAGTTAAAATCAACCGCATCGTACAAAGGTTCCAGTCTGTTGCACAAAATAAGTTGATTTAATATACAAAAGTTTCCTTTACGAAAACAAAACGGCTTAGCTTTTTCAAAATATAACCAGTCGAAGAGGTAGGTCCAATAACTGAAATGAATAAAAAATTGTGTTTCACTTCGTCCTACTGTAAAAGTTTTTCATTGTGCTTGTGTGTTTGTGGTGATGCTATATATCTTGTTTTGTTGGGGCTAGCGTCAAATAGTGAAATCGTTCTGAAGCTTCGAAACATATGTGAGAGATGTCTCTTTATATTATTGTTTTCTTTTGGTTAGTTTTCCTTTCTCTCAATGTAAATGTGAAAATGGCTGTACAGCACAGTTGTGACACTCAAGAATCGAACTGAAAGCTTAAGAATTTGTTTTTATGGCTAGATAACTTCACAGCTGGAGCCAATAGCTAGTGAAGGTGACCGGATGTGTAAAGCTCTTTTCTTGAGAAGAAATAACTTTTTCGGTGTGTTTCCGAGGCCAGGATCGAACCCCAAGACCTCCCACCAGACTAACGCTGAGCCACTCTGGGAAATCTTATCAATCAGATATTTAATAATATTCATCGGATACATTGGCCGTGTTCATGGCCAAATCGATCCAGAAAATCGATGGATCTGGTTTGATTGTTCTGGTGAACGATAATGGTGTTTGCAATCAGAATTGCTTATGTTATTCGCATATGCCAATTAATTTTTATGCATGATGGTGATGTCCGATTTTGATATTTGATGTATGCTGTTAAATATGGTCATTATCTGACAAATTTTGTTTGATTTCGGAAATGATCTCTTTGCTGTATTTATCACCATGTTTTTCAAAGGTGTCTTTGGAGTGGCACTTAATAATTCTTTCTGATGCTTATCATGATCTGAACTAATTATACAATTTGGCATCGTTGCAATTCTGGACCGTTTGATCAACAATTTCTGTTATCCTTCGCAAAATACCATTTACCAATTTCGCTATTTGTTTGATCTTTTGATCGAGACTTTCTATTTACCAACGTTTGCCTTTTCATCTAATCCGTTCTGCCACATATTACGTGCTTGAGTAAAAAACATAGAAATAGTTCGACATACAAACATTCAAACTTTAACATTTATAACATTAGTAAGACTTTCTTTGTTAAAATTGCTCTTCTTTTCAGTATTATTATCAAGTCCATGTCAATGGCACTGCAGAATACTCAAGTGGACACGATCATGTTATTGCGCTACAAAATTCTCTTAGACATTTCTGAACCCGAGTGACTCAAATTTTCCTTTGAGTTCATTCGTTTGCTTAAGTTTGGAACTTTTCAAAGAAAATGGTGACTTTGAGCTGGCCAGTCAGGCCTATGACATCCTGTTTGCCTGAGGATAAAAGTAAGAAGAATTTTTATAGTAAATTCTGAGCAAAGGACTGTCTCTCTATCATGTAAAATAAAAATATCTGTCATAATCATAGAATGCATCTTTCCTTTTCCTTTTTTCCTTTTGTAGTTGAATCCTTGGAAGAGACTGCATTGCGTATTTGCTCGCTTGCAGAACTGAAGTGTTCATACCCGATGTCTGGGGCTGTTGTACCATTAATTGCGCTTGAATCGAAATAAGTGCACTGGATTGCTGGAAAATATGGCCAAAATGGTACGTTTATCTCCTTCTTTCTCTAATAACTTGCTGGTATTTTTAAGAGATGGCATCGAAATACCTCCTCCTAATAATCATATCTATGGAGGTCATTCTTTATAAGCCGAACAGTTAAATAATTTTTTTCATTTTAATAAAAAAATCCGAAATCAGATCTCGACATACCCATCATAACGTAATTTGGTTTTACAAGTATATATCATCAATTTTATAAACAATTTCCGCGTCGTCCAAAGCATGAGCAGTGATGGAAAAGGCTTTAAAAATCTGTTTATCTCAGGTTTGGTTTCCTCATCGGACGGGTCAAAGTCGACACCTGGTGAAAAGTATTTACTGTAACTACTCAAGAATAGTTTTATAGATTACCAATTGTTAATAATATTATAGTAATTGTTGCTAAAAGTATTTATAATTTTACTACTATCAGTGTTTAACCGCCATGAGTATGACTTCTAAGCATAAACATTGTATTTGTCCTAAACGTAATAAATTTTGGTATTTCAAAAATGAAGGAATACTATGGTTTAAAAGTTATGAATTTTGAAGTTATAAAACAAGTGAAGTTGTTATCCCAAAGAATGCGTTGCCACTCAGTCGGTTTAAAGCTCTACCAACTGAAACTTGTTATGTGAGCTTATATATATCGAAGCTTTTCAAGATATTCCAACATCACCACCAGATCGGACGTCTGTTTCATGTGGCTGCCATACAGATACTATGATTAATTGCATTTTGTTGTGGATTAGGGTGACTCAAGTTTTCGAAGTATATTATACAAACCAGAGTCAGCGATATTAACGTCTATATCGCCCGGTCGCAACCAATAAGGTACGGCACTCGCTGGCTGCAGCCTGAAACAGGGACACATGTGTTAGTGTGCAGTGGCCTGTCTGAGTTGGCCTCTGCACGCATGTGGTGCATATTGGTGGTGGATTTTTAAGCGATCTCATCAATGTGTTGTTGTTGATAAGCTACTAAATGTATTTATATTTAATATAAAGTGCTTTACTACTCTTATATTATTCTTTTTGTGTTGGGGAAGGCATTTGAGGATGGGTTTTTAGAGTGAATTGATCTTCTGTGTTTTTTTTTGTGTTGGCTGGAAATAAAAATGTTACATACTTATGCACTGCCTGCACTTGTCGTTTTGTTGTTATTATTGTTGTTTTCCATCACAACAGAAAATGTGTACATGCCTGTCTGTAAAATCATTTTTAATGCTATTACACACATGTTAATTTAGTGTATGGGTATAAATTGATCCTATAACTCTCACCTTCCTCTTTCCCCTCACCTCTCAACTAAAGCGCTTGAGCACATTTTCAGCTGAATGCATTGCCTTGTGTAGTTGTACTGCATGAGCTATATGATATAGATGTCCGATCTGTGTGATGTGCTTAATTTTGAAAACGATAAATATAAAAGCACAATTGCCAGTTTCAATCACATGACTTTAAAACATTCGTGAAATTTTTATTTAAGGGCATCTTTTTGTTTGTTTTATAACTTTAAAAATTTATAACTTTTAAACCATAAAAGTCTCCATCTTTTTGAAAACACAAAATTTAAGTTATATTTAGAGACAATAAATTGTTTATCCTTGAAGCTTTGTATCATGGTGGTTAACACTTGCGAAAAATTATAAATAATTTTTTAGCAACAATTGCTTAATATGATTAAATAATTTAAAGTCTAAAATTATAATTTGGTAGATACAGTAAATACTTTTTACCAATATCAATTGAGACCTGTCCGATAAACCAAACCTGAGATGTAGTGTTTTTGAGCCTTTTTGTTTTCGTTTTGACGATTTTAGGTGTTTATAAAATTAACAAAAAAATTTTTGTGCAAAACCGCAAATTGCGTTGTGATGAGGAGTGTTTAACGTATAGCTAATTTGAATCAGAGTTACGTTCTTTGTATTTGCGTATTTCGATTTCATGGGTTTACAATTCAAATAAGTATCTTAGAGTTACAAATTAAATTTATAATGAAATGCCTAAACATCGGCCACGTTGACAGATAACAGGGCTTCAATTGAGTGGTAAAGGTGCCAACGATGGATTGATAGCTTGAAGAGTTCCTGTATCTTCGTCCGCATTATACACCTTCAATAAAACCTGTGAACCCACTTCATCGACGACGCCTCTTATCCCACACATTTGAGGAGGCACGTTATTATATTGAATTTTACTGAAATGCCTGATTTTGATTGATTTTTCTTTCGTCACTTGAATATGCGCTGCTGTATGTCATTTCGGCAGGCAATCGCGGTTCCGTCTCAAAATCGTGAGTCGCTGGAGGTGATTTGCCAGCGTTGCAAGTAGGTCAGATTCGCCCTTCGGTTTGCTGCTGTGGATGCGAGTGGCAGCGTTGATGATGTGCCTTGAGATGGGCGGGAGTTGCAACCGCCCCGTCGTTGGATTACTGCTGTCGGCGTTGGCGGAGTTCAATACTGCGCTTCTACTTCGACCAGGGTGTTTGAGGTTAAAATCTCATCGAGCAGAGCGCCATCGGCCTCAGCATTGCGGTGTTGTAGCCACGGGCTGCGACTGACCGCCTCCAGAGAACGCCGAAATGCAGGTGCTCTCGGAGGATGAACTCGAACGTGAATCGGTGAGACGCAGCATATGCATGAATGCCTTCCATCTGACATCTCGCCAGCCCCATTGAACGCAACCAACGACAGCACCTGCAAAGTTGTGTGGCGTTGTCTGTTAAAACTCACCAGTGGACCGACGACAAATGAATCTGGAGGCATAAAACAAATGTATTGAAGTCAGTCCTTAACAACCAGGTCATGCAGCTTTCAGTGGAAGCAGACAGACCAGCGCAATATTGCATTTTAAGAGTTGTTTTCCCGTATTCCGAGATATCGCTGGGTCGACAGTCGACCGCTAATTTCGTTGGCCGATTGCCATGTAATCCGGTCAGCGGAGTGAATTTCCCACTGATTTTAAGAATGTGTTTGGTTTATAATAAAGCAGTGCGCACATTTTGAACAATGCCATTACGTTCTCTCGCGTTTTGTGCCCCATTTCGGGCAAACCAACTAACGCTCGAGGTGTGACTATTGCGATGAATGTGCTGAGGCTGGTGATAAATCCTGAACCTTAAACATAAATGGGGAATTTTACGTTGTGGTCAGAGGGCGTGTAACAGCGACCACCTACTCTGATAAGGACGTGAAATGTTGTAAACCGCTCATCGATAAAGGGATTGAGTTTTTGGAAGAAGGCGGGTTAAACCTAACGACTATTTAATTTTCATTCAGTCTTTCTTACACTTTGTGAACAGCTCGTGGCTGTTTTCAACAACTCCGTTCAATGAAAGGACGAACGGTGAAACTCCAGCACAGTCGGTTCATTGATAAATGAAGCGAACCATATATGCAAGACGATAAGTACAATTTGTAAATATGAAGAGATTTGTCACAAAGATTCAGAATAGGTTGATTTCCACGTCCGACTTGACAGGTGCAGTGGCAGATTTTTTTTTTCCAGCGACATCAAAAAATCCCATCAGCTGAAGTGATTTTGAGACCAGTCCACTCTTCTTTGCAGAACTTTGGACCACAAACCAATTCAGTGAGTTCACCTCAGTCCACTGACAAACCTCTCGGACGCTAAATCCGCCGGTTTTCCTTCGTTGGTACGTGTCTCCCATAGCGTGGACGTGATTTCTTGGATCGACTGCGGTTCGATTTGCGACAAATCATGTTTATTAGTGATTGGATAGGTCTGTGACCAATGGAGAACATCTGATCGAAGGCCATGTACAATCTTTCATGAAGATTAAGTATCACTTCTTAAAAGTTTAGCCAACAGATGAGCTGCACAAAGCTCTAGGCGTGGCACAGTTTTAGTTCAGGGGTGCAACTCGAGATCTTGCAGTAAGTAGGTACACCGATAGCCACTAACTTCTTTTACGAATGTAAAGGCAACATCCAAACATCTGGTGAAGCGTCAACCAGAAACGTGATCCAGCGCTGGAGACTAACTATAGTGACACCCAACGTATCTCAGTGAAACTGTGTTTCAAGTCTCGAAATTATCTGCAATAGTGTCCATTTTGCAAGCAGTGTTTATGAAATTATTAGGATCGTCCCAATCTAGTGAAACCAGGTCTCTCTCTTCACAAAAAGATTTTGCACTCATTATGAGCTGGGCAAAGAGAGTCACAACGGATCAAAAGACGAGCGATAGACCAGCCAGAATCGACCTTTTGTAGGTGATTTGTCCGAATCAAATCTTGTAGATGTTTAAAGACATCATATGGCGAATTCCATATGAGGCCTAACCATCTTTCAGTCTCCTTTGCTCTCCGGATAATCAGAGTTCTTCTGGCTGATTTTCCTCTAGATAAACCATTCATGACCCATTTTGTGAGAACGAATCCTGCTGATTTTAGATGTCATCCAATTCCTTTATAATTCTTCAAATTCAACTATCCGAATCAAGCACCATATCGAAAACACATCGTCCTTTTTGCATAAAAGTCGCTTAGCTAGAACGAACCAAGAGGATAACGAGTTGAGTTTAAATCTCTTTGAGATGGCTGAAACATCTGACAAGTAAGTGAACCTTAGCTGTGCCATATGTCACAGTGTTA
Source organism: Lordiphosa stackelbergi (assembly GCA_018904235.1). Taxonomy (NCBI): domain Eukaryota; kingdom Metazoa; phylum Arthropoda; class Insecta; order Diptera; family Drosophilidae; genus Lordiphosa; species Lordiphosa stackelbergi. Next base: position 3,817 of record JAEIFU010004167.1, on the reverse strand, counting down.
AGACAGTATATTTGTAACGGGTCAGTGTTTATGCGTCTCGACAATCAGTTGAAAATTTTAACGACCTCGTCAACCTCATGACGTACATTTTTTCTATATTACGGATTAATGCATCTTGCATGCAAAGGCTAAATAAATGAACATGAACAAAATGCTGTGGTTCGCATCCGATCATGACGATCATTTAACGACGAGTAGTGGTTTTACAGAAGCATCAATTTTTGTAACTTAGTGGACGATACTTTGAGGTCGATTCCCCGTGATACAAGGATGAAACAATGTTGTGGTCAGAGGGTGTGGAATTATCAGTTTTTCGAGCATATGGCCCAATATTATCTGTTATCATAAATTTACAAGCATGAAAGCGTGATATGTGGTTTAGATTACAACATCTTTCAATGGTAAAACCTTCTTCTTTATAGTATGGGAACCAAGGCTTTTGGGCGAGCTTAAGTAGCAGCGATAACACCCGACGACGACCCAGTGGCAAGCGGGTGTGTTCTCAGAAATGATTTACTCACATAATTTGTTCTGGTGAGTTTGCCTCAGTTGAATTTGGAACTTGTTCCCAACTCCAAAGCATTTCCTGCCAATTATCAAGAGGCGAGGGCTCTTGCAAGTATACCAGAGCATGATAATGGTATTTTGGACCTGTTGACTTACAACGTCCGCGAAACAACTTCATCCAAAACGGTATTTTACCAGCTTGGTGCTTCTGCCTTAGGAACTGACCGGCATCTTTTTAACAACTCAAAAAGCGTCTGCACCCAGCAGATCGACCTTTGCGGTTTAAAAATAAGGGATCAGCAAGTTGCAATCATCAGGGACCCTCCATGATTCGTGAGGAACTGATTCTGTGGTTGATACGGGGAGATATTTTTGAACTCAACACAAATCAGCAACCATTTGAAGGAGTGAACACAGAGAGCAAATAATGGCTGAACCATGCCGATTGTGGCTGAACTGGACTTTCAATGCCCAACAGGCTTATCTTCTCCATTTGTTTTCGTTTCAATTGTAAACGCTTGGCCAATTTCTTCGAGTTTATAAAAATTAACTTGTGAACCTGAGTCCAAAAGTACTTTGCTGTCTAGGATTGCATCCGTTGCCTTTGACATTAACAATCGCAGTTGCCATATTTGACCTGATCTATCTCAGATGCCACTGCATGGTTTGATAAACTGAGTTTGTTTTATTTGAACATTGGTGTCAGACTGAGAATTTGTGGCAGATTGATGCCACATTGTCTGATTTGGAATATAATGGTCGTTTTTATTCAGTATCGGGTGTAATAATCTTATGGTGGGAGCTTAGAACAAGCTCCTGCAGTGTGACGGCTTTGCCTGGTGAAACGTATGTCTTTTTATAAACAGTTAAGACATAAAAATGATTATGTCAAATTTAGGCGTGGAGACAGATGTTGACGCAAAGGATGTATGAACATAATGATGTTTGGATTTGCAAAATACGCATTTCGGATCGTGGCTGATCGGGCGTGGGGAACACAGACAGTAAGGGGAGTGCCGAATTTTTCTGGTGTGTCTCGCGAGTTGATTTTTGTAGGTTACAGCGCCCTGAAGTGACCTCATCATGGCAAATGTTGATACCGCCTGTTCGGTGGCTTCACCAGGAAATCTTTTCCACAACGGTATATTTTGATAATCGAGACTCTCTTCCCATCTAGACCTTGTTTTAGCATCAACCTTGGGCATGGCTATGTGATCAACATAGCGTTAAAGTGTTGTCATCATACTGATGACAGTGACTATTATGGCTAACGATGGTAGACCAATTGGACCTTAACGATGAGCAGATGGGTTCTGAATGGCTGAAGATCGAAAGTTTTGCAATGCTATCAAAGAAAATCAAACATTCACAATCCATATCACCACCAGCTGGGCAGCCCTAAATAACTGGATAAGTTTTCATCGCTCACCTGAGAAGCGTAACGCAATATGGCGAGCTTATTTCTCTAGCTCATTGAGCAAAAGTGATTGAACTTCTCAAGCATTGAAATAATGATTGAATTACATTGTCAATAATACTTTCAAATAATCAATAAAATTTTAAATTCTGAATAACTGCCACCAAACCCGGCAATTCATCAGAGGCAAATGCGATAATATTGAAACAGTTGTATTCAGAATTGATTCATTATCATGGTTTGGAGCTTACAGGACGGGCACCATGGAAATATTGCCTTAGTTGATACGCATAAATCCTCCAGATCATTCGAGATGCCAGTTTCAAGTTTGCATTTTCAATTGAGAGCTGCGGACAAATGCGCGGTCAATGTATTTATCTAAAATACCTAAACGACATTCTAGCTCTACTTTATTAAACGAAACTGTTTTTGTAGCAGGATATGACTGTTGAATCCGTTTAATATGCTGCTTACACAACCAGTTAAGCCAAGGCATTCAGAATTGCTTCGTCAACAAATCATTGCTACCTTGCTTAGAAACATTACCTTACTTTTTCCAGTGTTGAACTTTAATTTGTTTTCAAATACTTGCTAATTAACCCAAATTAATCCAACAACATTAACCTTTCACACAACTCTATAAATATTTGCCACAATCGCTAAACCATTAATGTTGATATACTTTGCAAATTGATCACAACCTTTCAATTGGATGATTGAGTGATGCTTTCTTCCTACTTTCCATTTTGGGCAATGTCTCTGTTACTGACCTATGCGCTGGCGGGAGACAATAAACGTGTGGCTCGAGTTTGAATCCTCTCATGCGACAAATTCGAGAGAACCAGAGGACTTACAGCAATATTCCTAATGTGTTGAGTGATGTAGCGAGTTTTACAGGAACTATTTGCAAGAGAGAATGAGGAGAGGCAACAACAACGCTGAATCGAATTTTCGAAGGTATGAAGTCAATGTTTAGCGGTAAATGCTGCATGACTGCTGTTAAAATGCGTGTATATAACATGTTTCTTTTTCAGCGGGAATCTGCGCTTAGCAACGGCGAAGTTGGAGACAAGCGACAATGCTGAAAAGACGTTTTGGGTATGCCGCTACGCCAACCCATGCAAAATTTAAATGTATGCGTTTATGTCTGTGCGGGATGTCTTATGTATGTATTATATGTGTGTATTTTTGTGCGGTCCTGCATGCATATGGGAATATGTAGCAATATTTAATTGACTTTATATTTTGCATAAAGCAACATGTATGTGTGAAATTAGCACAATTTTACCAATAGTTTTGGTTGCACTTGTTACCTGGTGTGAATTGATGCCCAGCGAATTATGGCAATTCCAGTGATTGCGTGGGTTCATTGCAGAAACTGAGGATCCAACAGCTACCGGCGTCTTGATTGTTGTCTGACAATCTACGAGCGAGGGGGGATCAATGATTGCGAACGAAGTGATGAGCGAGGGTGTGAATCAAATGTTCCGAGCGAGGTTAAGAGGGTCATCCGAGCGACGGGATCGGAGATCCAATGGTATCCAGTGAATCCGTGTTTGTGTCGACCCGGGGGCGCCATAAATGTTTGCCCAAATGGCAAATTATTTCCAACGATGCCGGTAGGCACAAAGCTAACCTTTTTGCTTTTAAATGAACAACTGCACACCCCGCAACACACTTGACACGCCAGTCTTCAGTTTTCGATGACTTTAATTGCCAAATGCAATGGCTTGATATGCTGCCCAATTCGCCGCATGAGCAGACGAGAGCGAGAGTAACGTGATTGAGAGTGTTTAACATACATAGCTAATTTGAATCGAGTTACATTCTTTGTATTACGTATTTCCGTTTCATGGTTTAATTCAAAATAAGTATCTTAGAGTTACAAATTAA
>JAEIFU010004166.1:0-18668 GCA_018904235.1 Lordiphosa stackelbergi | reverse complement strand
AATCTAGAATATAGATTAATTTTTTCTCAGTGTAACGGCGTCCAGTTTCAATAGATAACATTCTCATTTTTATATATTTATCTCAGATATTTTAAAGATTGATTAAATGAGGACATCCCGGCACTTGCGAAAAAAGTGCTTTATTTAATGCACAGGTAAAAATATAAAACAAAATAAAAAATTTAACTATTAAAGTGATTCAATTTAATTAAAATTAAACTAAAATTATTCATTTCTTTTACAGCTCTGAACTCGAACTAAGAGTGCAAATCAAAGCTGAATCGGTTTTTCTTTAATTTAAAATTCGGTCCATAAAATATGATGACTCACTAACCTCGTATCTACCGACTACTGATGACATCTTTTTTACTTGCCCATTTGAACTTCTTTAGAATTTCAGTTGATAAATTTATTCTTCACTTTACTTTTCTATTGGAAAAACTTCTATGCTTGAAACAGCATCTGTCAAATTAATGTTGCTAGTTTCATACTTTTCTATTTCTTATTCTTAACAAATGATATTTTGTTTACACACTCATTTCTCAACATGTTACCTATTTAAACTTTTGTGGACAGGAAAATTTAATTAAAACCAAAACACAGCTGCTCCTCTCAAGGATAGACCAACCCAAACCAAAGCAACTACAACAATTCCACAACAATATTTTCAATTATAACTCAAGTTTATAACGGAAGAAAACTTGTGTGAGCCAGTAGGAGAGAGAGAGAAAGAGAGCGGAAAGCTTTAAGCACAATAGAAAAGGGAAACCGGAAAACAAAACAAATATGGGAACAGAATACCAAAAACAATAAACTGGAAAATGTGAAAACTGTGAAATATAAAAAAATAACAACAACAACAACTGAGCCGTGAACTTCAATTTCAGTTAATTCGAAGAGGGAAAATAAATTTACTTAACAAATCAAAAAAGTTTTCACATAACTTTTGCATCAATTTTGGCCAAGTAAATCAAAACAAATTGTAGGATTGTGGATTTATAATAGCTTACCTACCACCGCTTCATCCCTTAGCTCAATATTTCAAGCTGAAGTTTGTCAATGTATTGTTTTTGTTTTGTTTTGCCTTACATTTGAAATTTTTTTGTAAGTGGGTGTGGCAACTCTACGGTTTTGTGTTGATGACATGTCAACTCTAGAGCTGCAAACTTTGCTCAAAATAAAGCGACAAAGGGAAACCTTGACAAGAGACAAAAGGAAAAAAAACTTAAAAAAACAGCACGATCAAGTTTTTCTTTTTTTCCTTTAAATTGAATTAACTTGAGAGCGTGGCCGGCATCCGTAGCGGGAGGAAGGCTGCCCTTTGCACCGGCTGAAAACTTAAGATGATTTATTTGCTTCACATGGCAAAGTTGAGTGTCATTTTTTTCTTACAAGTTTTGAGAGAAGAGCGGTAAAAGAGACAGAGCGGGGTAAAAGATAGCGCTGACCAATGCGGAGTGAATTGAACGATTTATAAACTCAAATTCCTCATTGTATTGCTATCGTAGCTGTCAGGAAATCGTTTTTAATAATTAGTCAACTTATTTTAATCTTCTCCATTGACAATTTTCGCGTCTATTCATTAAAATTTTGCCAATTTGTTTATTCATTTTTGATGTTTAATGTCAATTCAGCATTTCATTATTTTTTTATCAGTCTATGACAAATTGATTAATTCGTATCCACACACAAACATACACCCGATTTGCTCATGCATAAATTTATATAATTTTTGTGCACAAAGAATTGGCTAATTCCCATGCAAAGCAAAAAAAAAAAAAATAAGAAGCGTAAAATTATATATTATTCATCTTTATGAATTGTATATGCTGTTAAGGACATTTTTTATTTTTTAAAAAATTTAAAAAAAAGGTGAAAAAAGTGTGAAAGACTGTAGAGCTTCTCTTGAAAAATTAAGAAAAATCAGTGCAAAGGAAATAAAGTAGAAAGGTTTTTTGTGTTTAAAAATTTATATCTCCTTAACAAGCACTCCGATTTGAGAGAAATAAATTTTGTTGTATAAAGAAATCAGTCATTTGTGAAATAGCAAAGTTTCTGTTTTGTTAGTTTTGTTTTTATATAATTTTTTTATTTTTTAAAAAAAATAATAAAAATCTCCATTTTTTTTTTTGGCTTAACTGATTAGGTTTGACCACTAAAACTATTAAACATAAGTCTATAAAGCATAATTTCAAGGCACTGGGTAACTTAATTAAAAAAGGACACTATTTTAGCATAACTAAGTATTTGGTACGGCCACCCTTGTTCTTAATTATTTTAAACATACGGTTTGGTAAGGAATCATAATATTTTTAAATTTCATTGCTTCAACTAGGGTCCCAGAGTCACTAAATTGTCTTCCTGGACAAAAGTCCCCAAATGTTCTCGATAATGTTAACGTCAGGGGAGTAAGGCGGCCACTAAAACAATTTGACGTTATATCTTTAATCCACAGTTTAACAACCCGAGCGGTATGGATGGGAGCGTTGTTATGTTGGCACGTCCATGGAATATGACCTCCGAAAACTGGGGAAAAGCCTTATGAAGCACATTCTTGTACACATTTGCGTTCATCTTCGAGGTGACAAACTGGAGCTCGCATGTTCCATAAAACGATATGGCTCCCCACAACATTCTTCCTTTCGCATATCGTGGAAATAGTAATTATAGCCATCCGGTCCATCGAGGTTGAACTTCTTTTCGTCGGAGAAGACCACCGTCTTCCACTCCTTGTTCCACGTCATGTGTTCTCGAGCAAATCGAAGTCGTGCTTCCTTTCGAGCATCGTTGAGAGGTGTTTTTATACTCTTCCGTAGCCGGGTATATAAAGTTGTGTCCAAAAGTATGTAACAGGGAGAAGGAATCATTTCCGACCCTATAAAGTATATATATTCTTGATCAGCATCAACAGCCGAGTCGATATAGCCATGTCCGTCTGTCCGTCCGTCTGTCCGTCCGTATGAACAAACAGATCTCAGAGATGGTAAGAGATAGAGGTTTGACATGTATGGGACAAATGCTATACTGCAGGCAGATCAAGTTTATTTCAAATTTTGCCACGCCCCCTCCCGCCCCCCAATTTTGAAAAAACGTCATATAACCCACACTTTTGTAGATACATGATTTGTACCTTTTAGAGATAGTTAGTCATTAGGAATATGTATCGATTTGCATAAAGATCGGACAGAGCGGTTCTCAAGTTATGAGCAAATAAGTGAATCCAACTTGCACCCCCGAGAGAGAGAGAGAGGAGAGAGAGAAAAGGAAGACTTAGGAGAGAGAGAGGAGGAGAGAGAGAGAGGTACAGGTATTATTTAGTGGGCTTGACGATTTCATTGTTTTTTTCCAATCTCTTCAAATGTTTGACGCTTCGAATAATTCGTTTTACAGTGGCCACACTAGCACTTACGCCGCATTCTTCCCTAATTTTTCCCGGTGGGAATTTGAGGCAGTTCGTGGGAAAAGTCGCCTCTCCAATGTTGTTGTTGCATATTTTTTTCCTTCATTCATTTTTTTCCATAGTCAGCTTCATTACGAAGATAATTACTCACAACGTTTTGACTTCGACCGATTTTCTTGGCTATTTCATAGTGTTTTAAACCAGAATCAATATAGCCTTTTATTTTACCTTTTTCACAATCGGTTAAAGGTTGTCCGCGGCCCATTTTACAAAAAACTGATGGTAGTTGCTTAAAATTTTGGAATTCAAAAGATGAGCTACAAAAATGAATTTGAATTTCTCGACGAAGCAAAATTCTGAACTTCCATTGCATTTGTCCCGTTACTTTTTTCTTGAATAAAATGAGTAAACAAACGAAGGTTCAAAATTAAAAGAAAAGATAGAAAAAAATTCAATTGGAGCAAAGAAAGAGGAAAAAATGTGAGCAAGATTTTTCAAACCTATTCAGTTGAGCGGCACTGTACATTTGAAAAGTTCTAAAGTTTTTTGTGTCTTGTAAAATGTATGTACTTTGTGAGTTAATCGCAGGCATCCAAGCACAAAGAAGAAAGATGTATAATACATCCCAAGTTGGTTACGTATTCGTTCGTGATTCACGCCATTGTCATTTAGTGATAGTCGATCGTATCGGTACGAAAATTGATAGAAAATCAACTAATTTTAATATTCACTTCTTCTTTCCTTGTTGAACTAAAACGATTCGAGAAAAAGAAATAACATTGTTATAATCAAGTGAATTGCATTAATTGGGGTTTCGTGGTGTTCAATTAGTCACGAAAAAAAATCCCTTCTCTTTTTATGCCTCGCTCAAAATAAAACGCAATAACAAATATGTATTGGTAGTGTTTTCCGTAGATTTTGATGCACCAACATGTTGGCATCAGAAAGCCACGAGCAGACCCACACACACAAAATTTTAGATTTTCTCTTTATACCCAGCGGACCAAACGCTCGCAAACGATATCGCAACTAAGTGAAATGCGATACTTAACGCGACAAAACTCTCGCAAACGAATCAGGAAAAGATAGAAATATGATTCATATGTCGTTCAGTTTGTGGCAGTGAAAGTCTCGTTTACGATAGTCGCAAGAAATAGGGTTAGCAAGCGTATTGCGATACTTTTGTAATATTTCTAGCAAGTCGAATATAATATTTACTGTGATACGTTTTTGATTTAAAATTTATTTAGAAAAGATATTACTTCTGAGCCCGCAGCAATATCAAAAAGTATCGTAAAAAGATATCGCAAAAGACTTCGCAAGAAATAGCGTTTGCGAGACTTTCACTTGTTACATTCCAATATTGTTTCCCCCAAAAAATTGCGTTTTTTATTAATTTATTTTAATTCTCTTCTTTGGAAGTTTCTACTTTGACATTCTAAAAATTATAGAGATAACTCACTTATTTGGCACACAAAGAAATCTGTGGGTAGATTTAACCGATATTGTGGGTTGGAAATGCGCCAACCCACAAAGTTGGTAAAATTAACCAAATTGTAGAGTAACTTTCACGTAAACCGACATAAATAAGTAATATTTACCGATGTTTACAGTAAGTACTTTTCTTACTGAGTTCACAGTAATTTTACCATACAATTGGTAATTTGACAGCTGTTACACAACTGTACAACAGTAGGGTGGGATACTGTTTTAGCTGTCACAAGTTGGCAATCTACTTGAGCTCATCCCAGAGCAGAAGAGTCAACCCCACTACTCCCCCACCCACCAAATTTGGTTCTGAAAATATATTTTTGGAATTAAACAAATATTTACTAAACTTGAAATATTTTTACTTACTCTCGGGGGATTCGATCTCGGGTCCATTGGTCTCAATACGATTGGAAGCACGGGTTTACCAGTTACGCCACGCGCCCGTTAAAAGCAACGCCTCTAACATATTACTTGTATTAAATCTGCCCAAACATATGCACCAAAAATTTCTTGAATATCGCAGAAATGAGACCACTAGTAATTCTCAAGTTCTAATTCGGTTAAAGTGCTCTATAAAAGACCAACTGAAATTTGGTAAGTCAACAATTTTCGCGGTTAGATTTGCCGTCGGAACAGTTAATCGGTGCATCAAACACATTTAAAAAGTTATACTATATGTGCGGTTAGATTATCTTGTGGGTACAGTTAATTGCTGCAAAAGCAAAGTATGAGATGAAAAAATCACGTCAGAGTTACTATTTCTATGGTAAAGTTACTGTAGTAGCAGTAACTTATTAAAACAAAGAAAAAGTTGACAAAATATTTGTAGTTAATTTTACTAGGAGTACAGTTGTTAAATGCAACAACAAAACTCGTGCTAAAATAAATACGTAAAGCTTACAAATGTCTTCAGTAGATTTTACTGTTAGCACAGTTCAAAACAACACCAAAACCAAATGCACAAAAAATTTGGAAAAAAGTTACTGTCAGCGTATTTAATAACCCACATTGCAAATTATAAAAAAAATAAATTTTTTAAAAATCAGTCTTGGAACCCACTTTTTATCTATAAACTCTAATTCTATATCTTTATTCGGAATATTTAATAAAATATATGTAAGGATATGTATTACTGCTTTGCAGACCTATTAAAACCCATTTCAAATAAATGGAACAACTTTTATTTTATTGATATTTATACTAAAATATTATTTGTTTCAAATTATTCAACTTTTTCACCAAAATAAAATGGATTAAAATTTCAACTACCAGCCGGGATGTGGTGTAGTGGGTATTGGTCTACTTTAAGAAAGACCAGGGTTATTTCCCTAACAAAAAAAGCACAACCGGTCATCTTTTCCAGCTACTCTAGTCAGCTATGAAATGAGACTCAAATGATATCAGCTTGGGCCCTTTGGTTCTTTGGGCCTGTCCCCTGTGTTATTGATTAATTTAAATCGATTGTTTCGAATAAAATTTTTGGTACAGAAAATGTCTAACTCAAATATTTTCTATTGTCGCTTTTTCTAATTTATTAAATTTCCGAAATTTGCCCTTCAAAACATTTCACAAAACAAAATCACAACACTTTGGCCGCCTTCGACCTTCATTTTCATTTTAACCCTCTACCTTCCATTCTTTCTCGTTTTCTCAACAATGCTAGTAATTGAAAAAATATATACAAAGCGTCGTTTAAATGGAGCAAGGACATGTCGAAATGTTCTCACCAAACGGGGAAAAGGGACAAGCCAGGCAATCCGTTGGTCACTTTTGCTGTTTGAGAAATTGACATTTAAACATGAAATTCCCGGCAAAATCCAAGTCGTAACTACAATGGCCCCAGCCACTTTTTGGAGAAGTCCTTTCCCGTCTATTCCCACATCCCTCTTGCCCCACTTGTTGTCTAGGACTTGCAATCTCAGCAGTGCCAAGCAAACTTTTTATGCATTTTGCTTGCAAAAAAAATGTGTGTATGTTTGAGGAATTTTCCCATATGACTGTCTATCTGAGTGTCGCTCCTCAGAAACCCCTCTGTCTGTGTGCACTTATCGATTGCTCAGACGCGGACAAAAGTGTTTTAGAAAAATATGTGAGGAAGCTTGAATCAAATACCAAAAAAGAAATCACACATTTTTACACAGAGAGAGAAACCCATTAACACTAATCGCTTCCCCACAGACACATAAACAATTTATCTGACACACACACAGAGACGCACATGTGTGAGGTCCTTTTCCGCCGCAAAGATCGAAGCCAGACTTGCATTTTTTTGGTATTTTGCTTACGCTGCCGGAAATTTATCACGTTAACCTTTGGGAAATGCTCATATAATTTATCTTCAAGAAAGTAAATTTTCAAAAAAAAAAACCTGAAAAGGCTGCAAAAGCATTTGGGTTCTTGTTCTGAATGAAAATTTTTCGACCAAAACTTTTCAAACTTCTAGGCGGCTGCTGCGGCTGCTGTTTTCACAAAAATACTCTGGGGGGTTGATGTACTATACGTAAAGAGGTGCGGGAAATGTCTGAGCAAAGGTAAAAAATGGCACCCATATGTGTGTGAGGGTGTGTGTGTGTGTGCGTGTGAGCATTTGTTTGTAGGGGTTTGTGTTTCTGGGTGAGATGAAGTAAAAAATTAGGTTAATTTGGTTGGGCGATGGATTGATGGCGAACCATCGAAAAGCACTTGGCAAATAATTAATATAATTTTCAGTTAGGATTCAAAGCCGGTCAGTGGTAATACAAATTGAATGATGAAATAAAAAAAACAAACACACAAAAAATGTCGTCGTCGTCGTTGTCGGTGTCAAGCGAGAATGAACTTAGTTTCATCAATCAGTTCAATCGAGCCTTACAGCTCAATAATCAACAACAAAATAACAAAAGCGTTCAGTCCGTAAACATGTCTGACAACGACGATGCCGACGACGATGGTGGCGGCGATCTCACGTGCAGACTGCCCCAACGGTTGGCTGAATTCTCTGGCAATTGTGACGAAGGCGATGAAGGTGAAGAGAGCACTATTAGTGTTGTGGATTTGCGAGACTCGGACTCGTCGTCGTCGTCGGTGGTGAGCTATATACATCCATCGGATTTGGAATATTTGGACACGAACACAGATTCCTCAGTGGTCAGCTATATACATCCATCCGATTTGGAATCTTTAACCAGTGCCACAGAAGACGAAGAGGAGGCGAACAGGCAGAGTGAGGAGGCGGTCTGGGAAACGGTGACAATATCAGAAACGCCCAGCGAGGCCAGCAGTAGTTCCAGTTCAAAGTCAAGAGGTAACGCGATGAGTTCAAATAAATCGCCCTGTAAACGCAGCTCCCCCGTGGATGGGATTAAAAGGAAACGGGATCGTATCAAACGTCTAAGACGCAGTTCCTTTAAACGCACGCATGACATGATGGTCAGCTCCTCTGTAAGCTCGATAATCAGTTTGAGTGATGAGGAGGAACAGCAACAGCAATGTGAGTATAAGTTTACTTTGTTTGGACACTTTGTTGACATCAGTTCGTTAACAGTTACACAGCAGCCCTCCATGGCCTCCAGTCCCAAGGTGATTACCACACGCAGTGGACGCACCATTAGGGCACGCATGGACATCAAATTTGATTACTCTTCGGAACAAAACAAACACAAAGATGATGATGATTCCAACGACGACGACTTTGAGGACACGGAGGAGGAGGTGGAAGCTTATGAGGAGGCAGAATCTTCGGATGAGGATTATAGTGTGAAAGTGGGGAATACAGCCAAATGGTCTTGTCGCAAACAAAGACGCATCTCACACTCCCACAGCAGCAGCAGCAGTAGCAATAATAGCTCCAATTCCCACAGCAGCTTAAACAGATTGGAACCCATTTATTTGGATCTACGTCAGCCGGTGGCCAGAATTTGCTTAGAAGTAAATACTGACCACCAGCAACTGGCCAACGATAATCAGTTAAAGACTCGTCTAAACAAATTTCTGGGCCTGGTGGCCCCACGTAGACGTCTCTACAATCCAGCGGATAACTTGGATTTGCCTCAAGAGCAGCCACAGCAACCGGAGCAGGAAAGAACCTCACCAAATCGCAGTCGTTTAATGGAGCTGCATAACACCACCACAGCGTCCCAGCAGTCAGCAGCTCAGTCCTCCACCTGGTCCGGCCTGAACCTATCCAATCCCCAGCCTGTTTCAGTTTTGGAGCGACAAACAAAGTTCTTTGATGACATGGTGCATCGGGTGAATGGCATTTTTTATATGGGCCTGGAAATGGAACCTCTGGATATGTCTGGTCTGCCCAGCGAAAGTCAGCGAGCCACCATTTGTCGCCGTCACAAAAGCTGCCTTGCCTGCCTGGAGCAGCATCCTCTTTTCTACAGCTTTGTGGAGTCCCTAAGCCCTGAGATCTCGTTGAACATGTGCCATCCCTTGGCCCAAACTTACAGGGAAAGAGATTTCTCGCATTATAAATTGCCTTTGGCCAAAGTCCTCTTCAATATGTTTAACCATGCCATCTTCCGTTGTGGTCTACAGCCAAATTTAATGTGGAAACGTGGCCTGAATGTCTTAAGCAGCTGTGAGCGTACCGTTTTAGCTAATGGACAACGCAAGGCTCGCATCATCTTGAGCGAACAGATTGGTCAATCCATGATTTTGGTCAAGGCTCTGCTGCATGAGATGTGCCATGCGGCTGCATTTGTTTTCAACCTGGAGACGGGACATGGCGACAACTGTCGCAAGTGGGCCCATCTGGCCAAAACCCTGCTGCCCGAGCTGCCTGTGATAGGCGACTGTGATCCTACTTTTAAATACAGTTGCTACCTGTGCGGAGGCTGCTCCTTTGGCAATTGCCAAATTCGTTGAGGAGTTGGACTTTTTACGCTGTGCCTATTGTCAATTCGAAATCACTGTCGAGCCCTGGAATAGTAATGATCATGCCCAAACCTGGTCGCGTGCCGATCAATTGGTTACACCGTATAAAACGTTTGTGCGGGAAAATTATATGAAAATCCAGCTGGAGAAGGAGCTGGACTCGGTTGCAGTTCATAGCTGTAAGATGCAACACTTGAATGTGGCATATTTTAAGCAAAAAGGACAAATGAACAACATGGTGATGTTGATGACTCCGCCCCCAAACAAAGCCTTAAGCCGCAATGCTTTAAGTTCTCCGTACAACAGCCACTCTATTTAGAACTCCGTTATTTTTTGACCGGTCAAAAATATCTTAGTTCACATTAGACTGGTATGGTAGGGTACTAGGAGTCAACAGTTAGCTTTAAATTTTGCAACCATTTTGGAAAAAGTGGTTCCGAGATAATCTTATTTAAAGTTTTGACAACGGTTTTCTAAGATATGAAAATTATTTTTGATGTTTGAAATCATTGATTTGATGCATTTGGGTGTTAGCTTTACCCGAAAAAAATGTTTATCAAAATCGGTCAAATAGTTCTCAAGAAATTTGGTTCAAAGTGCGTCAAGACATGGTAAAAAAATAATACCTCCAAAACTTTCTAAGTAATCATATTTTTTCAAATTTTTTTTAAAATTGCGATGATTTTGTAACTTGTTTTAAAGTTTTTTAACTACAAATATGAAAAAACATACCATTTTTCAAAATACGAGGTCGATAAAAAAAAATTTTCATATAAGAGGGTCGGGAAAAAGAATTTTTATACCCGATACTCGTAGAGTAAAAAGGGTATACTAAAGTCGTGCAAATGTATGTAACAGGCAGAAGGAATCATTTCCGACCATATAAAGTATATATATTCTTGATCAGCATCAACAGCCGAGTCGATTTAGCCTTGTCCGTCTGTCCGTCCGTCCGTCCGTCCGTCTGTATGAACACCTAGATCTCAGAGATGGTAAGAGCTAGAGGTTTGACATGTATGGGACAAATGCTTTTTTTTTCTCTACACACATAAATTTTTTTTTTTTTGGCCCTTCCCCCCCGCAATTTGAAAAAGTTATATCTCCTAAGTTTGTTAAAGTTAGTAATTAGCAAGGCCCAACGGTTAGCGACTTCGACCAAACTTCGCAGATCAGCTTAAAAACATTACATATTACCCATGACCGTGTTTGAGAGCAGTAATATTGAGAACAAAACAGTTTTTCTTACTAAAACTCATTTTCCGAACGAACATTTGTATGGCAGCTACAAGAAGTAGTCATCCGATCCGGTCGGTTCCGACATATTAGCAGCGTGCAGTAAAAAGAAGACTCTGTGCAAAGTTTCAGATCGATAGCTCCAAAACTGAGGGACTAGTTCGCGTAGAAACAAACGGACAGACGGACAGACGGACGGACAAACGAGAACTTAATCGACTCAGCTCGGCATGCTGATCAAGAATATATATACTTTATATGGTCGGAGATGATTCCTTCTATGCGTTGCAAACTTCTGGGCAAAATTATAATACACTTTTCAAGTGTATAAAAATGAACGAGGCCTCCCCAATGCTACCACCCTAAAAAAAGTGTTGCATACTTTTTTGGATGGTCACACTAAGGAACGCCGGCTGGAATCACTTTAAAATTGTTTTTTCATGAGTAACGGGTATATCGAAGTCGGTTAGAGCCGACTTTAACTTACGCTCTCGTTTTGTTTATTATAGTAAAACATACTTTCGGATCTGCTTGAAAGCTTTACAGGGTGTTTATAAGACATGGTAGGAGAACGTTGAAGCAAATGAAAAAAAAAATTTAAAAATTACATTACCCTTAATAACCTTGTTCTACTGGCAAACATTGAATCGAATTCTTGAAAAAATGATAATTCTTTCTTCCACAGCAAGCTCTCCTGGTAGTCCCACCACGATATATCTAGTTTTAGGGATTCATACATAAGAAATATTACCACATTTTTTAAGAAAGAATGAAACACTTGCCGCTTGCCTTGGCCATGTACAACTCATGCGCGTTGTCCGATTTCAATATTGGGAGTCCATACCATTCTCCCACTTTAATAAGCCCATCCATCCACTGATCTAAAACCCTATAAGCCGATGGAATTAAAACAGTAGTTGCTCCTATCGCTGGCACTTTTGAATGAATCGATAGAAAATAGCAGTATGATGTGACAGTGACTTGATCATTCGTACTCGTCACGGATGATGTTGCGCAGCATTGGCCAACAAGAGCGAGGCCAAAAAGTGAGAGTGTGTTGGTGGGCGAATATAAACAGAATCGAATGATAGTCAGCGACTGAAAGTCTTTTTGCTCTCTTCTCCTGAGATGGTGCATGTGATTCCCTTGACAACTTCGTTATGCAGAATAAGTAAAGCCGAGGATAAAATAAATCAAAATTGCTGGAGCTTCCTGCCAAAAGACACGATCCCGTGGCCGCTGACTTACCCGAATATTAACGCCGTCCCTTGTCTAAAGTCGTAGTGACAGCCGTTGGAAGTATGAAATTTTCAATTACTTGAAACGACGACATGAGAACCGACAGTGCCCAAAGCAAGTTGTGGGTATAGCTGGAGCTGAAGACGAAGTTGCAGCTTCCATTGATGCATCGTTAGTGGATTCGATTAGCCGAAATGGATCGGTGGAGCTGTTGAACTGAATGAAACCGCTCTGAGTGGACCCGCGAATCCGACAGTTGAATCATGTTAAGATCGAGGTCGGTCTTATTGTAATAATAAACCGAAACCCCGAAGAAAAATACTCGTTTACCATATTCTTGCTTTGTTCTCAAAGTCCAAAAGGTGCGTTCACAAACACTAACAGGTTGCCATTTTTAAATCAATTTTATTATTAACTTTCTTCTAGACTCTTTAATAAACGCTTTAAGAAATCAAATTAAGCATACGCCCTGCATGCGAGCAGTCAAAACAAGAGTCAAAATGTCCAATCATTAGACTGCATTTAACATATCAAAACACGTTCACCACTCAACTCACTTAAATCATTGAACCGCACATGCAATGTCAAGCAATTTGATGCTGGCGGAAATCTTTCAAAGTTAATTTTCAACAGGAAGAGAGGAAAGGGCGTGAGGAGGCAGAGGCTACTGAATGGTGCTCAAATTCAACAGACTTCAAAGCGTCAATAAGCAGACAAATATAGACAGCTGGGCGTGGCATAGGTGTGGGCGGAGCCAATGGGCCATTCCAACGGCCTGTCTGGCAAACAAGCTTGACTGATAACGGAAGCAGGCGATGCACGTGTTTACCTTGCTATATGGGGAAAATGCTTCTGCTGTCTGCTACCAGCTGATGATGATAATGATGATGCTGATGATAATCATGGAAAGGAGCCACTGCTGATGTCACACATTCATGGTCATTTTGCTGAGTCAATCGTTTGAAAAATTTATGTTGCCTTCAAAAGCAAAATTTGCCATCGCCAACTGCCGGTTTCAACGTTTGTGGGTTCGAGGTAGCTGAGGCGGGCACAGGACTGTTCAGTTAGATAGTCAATCGATGCGGTTCATTTAACTTGACTGAATGTGCAACGTTTGCTGACCTGGTCGGCTGGCCTGGGTCGGCTGGCCTCTTCCTTCTCATGTTTATGAAGTGTTGATGTGTGTCTGATTTAATTGAAATTTGATGCACTTTTCCATGTTTGATCGGAGTCAGCAGCTTTGCCCTGAGCACTTGGAAAATATGCCATGTTCAAGCCCTTAAAAACAGAATATGAGTGTTCTATTTTAACAAATTCTGAGCTGATTGTAACTCAGCCCGTGTGGGCAGTTCTCTAAGATATATAAAAATCCAATGTTAATGCGCAGACCCAGTAATTGTTCATAAGAAATAAATGGAGACTAGGACCATCATTAGCAGAAATACCTAAGACGGTGTCGCTGAACCTGATTGTACTGAACTTTTAAAACAATTAAGCTGTCACCTTTTCAACCCATTGCATTTTTGTAAACTTTGTGGTCGAGTGTAATTATATTTCCAAAGTTCTCTGGCACTTGCCAACATTTTTAATGCCATTTACCGACCACATCCTACATTCACTCCTTCTCCAAGGACAAGGAGTAGCATTTTAATGTGCTTAAAGATGACTAAAAAAATAGTGTCAACGGCAGACGCAGGGGTGCCGCCAGTGCCCCACACCACCCACACTCACACTCAAACACACATAATAAAAGACGGCGGCAAATGACAACAACAAAAGCGACCAAGAGAAAGAGACCGAAAGCAAAACTTAACAAGTTCACTTAGAAGAAATTAAGTTTTCAGCATTTATGTAACAAAAACTATAAAGAAAAACTTTCTTAATGAAGCGACGACGACAATGCGGTGAAGCAATGAAGAAATGTTGGAAAAATTGTGAAGAAAAGGCGAGCGAAAAGTAAGAAGAGAAAGATGACAATGAAAGCATATTAAATGCATTTAGTCCAAGTCCAGAAAAAGGAGTCTGGCACGGCAGTGGGGATTCCATTAAATAAGAAACTATGGAGAAGTATGCAGTTCAATTAATTGACCGCGGCCGCGTTCAAACTTAGTTCTTTTCTTGCACAAAATGTTACTGTTTTATTAAACTTACACCTTTTAGTATACTCGCAGGAGGTTCCCAAGTAGTTTTAGCAATTTACATAAGACTAAGAATCGAACTGGGAGGGTGGTTACATGACTACAACTAGATTTTTTCATTGTCCTAGCGGTTGATCACGGAGTTGTTAAAAATATCAAATTACATGATTAACTGATTATATTAGATAATTGCTTCTATTAGATTTTGAAAACTGTGGACGATATCTGCACTGTGAGCAAAGCAAAGCTGTTAAATTATTTTGTAGAGTCCTCAAACTGGATAATGAATCAAATGATTCCAAAAATGTGTCTCTGGAAACCAGCAATATGATCAGAGTGGTCTTTAATTTTTGGAAAAGATTCGGTTTAAAATCCACTTCGGCTCACTATTTATATTTATTTAAGTCCATACATATATATAAACAAGTAAGAATGTTGCGGTCGAGTGCCCTGACAACAAAATACCCTGTTACAAGTAATGTGGTTCCTTTAGCTTTGAACTCCTTTTATTTTAAAATTTATTTAAATAAATGGGGAGGCGCACTTGCATATCTTCGGTGTTTTTGCTCGGATCTTATAGTGGTATAGAATAGACAGATATTGGGCCTTACTGAATATATATTAAGTCACTAGGTTTAAGCTTGAAAATTGTAGCTCTGATCGTTTTCCGCGGCTAGAAGAAGGAGGAGGAGGAATTTGCCAAATCTGGAGCAAACTTGATCTGGGTACAGTATACACCTACATACATGCCCAAAAATTATGGCTCTATCTGTTACAGTCTCTGAGATCAACGCGTTCATACAGAGAGACAAACGGACATGGCTAAATCGACTCGGCTGTTGATGCTGATCAAGAATATATATACTTTATGGGGTCGGAGGTGCTTCCTTCTGGCTGTTACATACATTTGCACAAATTCACGATCCCCTTTTTCCCATTTTTATTGAAAACAGGGTATAAATAGGGAAAGTGAAGGTTGGCAACTATCTGTGTGCAAAGTTTCATCATATTTCACTCAGCCACTTGTGCGTGAAAGCGCTTTCATAATAATTTGCAAATTTCGCGATGACTATTTCAGACTTGAACAAACTGTGAAAATTTCGTAGGGGATCTTACAAGCGGATTAGACGCCTACAATGTCAAAAGCTAAAAATATGCTATATCGCTTTTATTTCAATGGCTTTTTCAAAGCTTTTCATGTTTTGTTGCAGTAGTTGGTAAATAAAAGGTGTAGATTCAAAGGTCAAACAATTTGTCAAATTGTCATTTAAGTGTTCGCGAAAGCGCAGACTAGGTAAAAGAAGTAGTTGAAAGTGAACAGTCCAAAAAAAATATATTCTTTTGTGGAATGGGAAAAAAATCGCGAAATTTCGAAATTTTAAAAATTTTTTTTTAAATAAAAAATAATGTCAATTAATGGTTTTTGTTTTCCTACATCTAATTTTTTTTTGATATCATAATTCTTGTTGAAACCTGGTACAGCTCGAATTTCTTTACTAGTGAATTCTTCGACCCAATGCTGTATCAGGTATTTTCGAAAGGATCGAGATTATGTGAGAGCGCAATGTACACGGGGTGGTGGCGTCATTATTGCTGTTCGTCGTGGTCTGAACTGTCAATCCATCCGCCTTTCTAATGAGGACACACTCCTTGACCAGCTTTGCGTCTCAATCTCTGGAACTTCTGGTGATATTTTCATTGTCGCTTCTTATATACCGCCGGCCAGTGCTTACCAAATGTAGGCAAATATATTCTGTACATATCCCATGTTCATGATTCTCTTTTGGACTCTCAGTACCTTTGTGTGGTTGGTGATTTCAACATGGGATCGCTTGTGTGGTCGCACGATTCGGAGACTTCATCTATGATACCTAGCAATGTCCATCAGTCGCATGAAATCTTGGTAGTAGATGAGCTATTTTGTATGGGCTTATTACAAATTAATAATATTTTTAACAAGTTAAACAAGTTACTCGACCTAGTTTTTATAAGTCCGGATGTCTGCTGCAATCTTGATATTTGTGAGATTCCTATCTCAAACTGTGATTCTCATCATATGCCTTTGCTCTTAAAAACTTAACTTTTATACTTTTGTTCCATCAGAGCGAGAATTTTTTAAATTTAACTTTAACGAGATTACCCTTGATGCAATTCGTGTCGAAATTTCTGCTGTAGATTGGAGTTCAGTCTTATCGCATGACAGCGTGGATATCTGCTATGAAAACTTTATTAACGTTTTGTCTTGCATTATCAAAAAGAATGCTCCTATGAGGGTTTAGGGTTCTGATAGATTGCCTTGGTACACTAAGGGAAGTATAAAGATTTGCGCAACAAATTCTATAAACGTTTTATAAAGACGCAGGATTCTGCTGATTGTGAGAGATATACCTAGCATAAGCGTGAGTTTGAATTCCTTAACAAATTCCTTTATAATCAATATATTGCGGATGTTGAGAATGGTTTGAAACTTAACCCTAGATTGTTTTGGCGATTTGTTAACTCCAAAAAGGCAAATTCTACAATACCCTCATCTATGACACTAGATGACTTAGTTGCAACGTCAGACCTTGGTATTTCTAATTTGTTCGCAAAATTTTTCAATTCTAACTTTGAACCCTCTGCTTCTTGGAATGATCTGAATAGTTTGAACTCAATTCCCCATTTGCTTAACATTGGCACTTTATCCATTTCCGAGGATGACATCTTCCAAGCTGTAATGAGCTGCGATGACTCTAATTACCCAGATTGTGATGGAATTTCTTCGTTTTTTCTGAAGCATTGCATTGGTGAGTTATGTGAGCCACTCATAACCATATTCTCAATGTCACTCACAACTGGTCGGTTTATTGAAAAATGGAAAATTGCAACAGTCACACCTGTGTTCAAGTCTGGTATCAAGAGGGAGGTACCTAACTACCGACCCATTGCTAAGCTTAGCAATATATCTAAGCTCTTTGAACGAATTGTAGCCAAACAGATGTATTTTCTGGTAAAGTTGTACATTAACCCAAACCAACATGGTTTTATGCCAGGCCGCTCCACTACTTCTAATCTAGCTGTCTTCTGTAATTATTGCATCAACTCCTTTGACAAACGCTGTCAAGTTGACGTCATTTATACAGACTTTTCCAAGGCATTTGATAAAGTTTGTCATAATGCTCTTATCGCCAAGCTTTTTAGGCTAGGATTTCATTCCTCCTTTTGTCCTGGATTCAATCTTACTTGGACCGCCGGACCTACAGAGTTAGAATAAACAACTCGCTTTCTATTCCATATGTGGCTACTTCGGGACTTCCACAGGGAAGTGCCCTCGGTCCTTTACTTTTCATCATTTTTATTAATGACATTTCAGTGCATTTTCTTAATTCAGAGTTTCTGCTTTATGCTGATGATCTTAAAATTTTTCGATCTATTAAATCCATCAGTGATAGTCGACTGCTGCAATCTGATTTAGATAGGGTCAGTTCATGGTGTGCTCTCAATTTACTCCCTTTAAATCTCAACAAATGCTTTATTGTTAGATATAGCAAATGCTTCTACAATATTACGGCCACTTACTCTATATCTAACCAAACTTTATCGAGTCGGGTTGAGGCCATTGATCTGGGAGTGAAATTTGACCAAAAAATTTCTGTTCAATGAGCATATAAATTATATTTTGCCAAGGGCCTATTCTATGTTTGGATTTGTCAAACGCCATGCCAGCCAATTTAAGGACCCTTATACTCGTTTGAGCCTTTACTCAGCTTTTGTGCGTTCCAAGTTGGAGTATGCATCATTTATTTGGAATCCTTCTAGCGCAATTCATATTAAAAGGCTTGAAAGGGTACAGAAAAAATTTCTTAAATTTGCGCTCCTCCCGCTTAATTTTTCTGATCCTTTGCCGCCATATTTTGGTAGATGTGCACTGCTGCATCTCTCGACTCTTGAAGATAGACGGACTATTGCGTCATTGCTATTTCTGAATGATCTTGTTTTAGGGTGCATTGACTGTCCTACCTTGTTAGGCATGATAAATTTCAATGTACCAAGCAGAAATCTTCGAAACTTTCAGCCGTTCTCCATCCAATTTTCCCGAACCAATTATTCCCTTAACGAACCCATATCTAGGGCCCTTAAAAATTTCAACTCCTTATCCAGCTAGCTTGCGATTTGATTTCGATTCCAATAAAACAGCATTAAAAACTTTATTAGCAGAATACTTTTCCACTTTTAGGCATTAAGTTAAGTAATATATATTAATATATTTTAGGTAGCCAGTAAAGAGCATTGTTCAATTGGCGAATAAATAAATAAAAAAAATAAAT
>JAEIFU010004165.1:0-18672 GCA_018904235.1 Lordiphosa stackelbergi | reverse complement strand
GCCGCTTTAAATTTTTCGCACAAGAGAAAGGGACCTACAGTTTAACGCCGAATCCGAACTGCAAATATTTTGCTTTTCATGGCTAGTTACTTCACAGCAGGCACCAATAGCTGGTTAAGGTGACCGAATGTGTAAAAGCTAATTTCTAAAGAAAGAAAAAACATTTTTTTATTTGATGTTCCGAGGCAGGATCGAACCCACGACCTCCCGTCCAGCACACTAACCGCTGGGCCCCAAGCGGACACGTTTCCGCTTCCGCATTCGAAGAAATGCGCGTTTAAAATACTAATTTAAGGTAGTTGCAATTAAATTGTAATTTAACTGGTTGCAAACGAAACGATGTATGAAATTTTTGCATGTACATAGGTGTATACCGTACGCAGATCAAGTTTGTTTCAGATTGGAAAAGTTTCCCCCCTTCCCCCTTAAACCGCAAAAAACTGTCAAAGCCACAATTTTAAAGTTATAACATTCTGCCTTAATATATATTATCTTAGGCCTTTAATCTATCTATTCTGAAAAGCACAATGAGATCGAAACAAAAACACCAAAGTTATTCACGAAACAAATTGGTTGTTCTCTGAGCGCAGACCGATTTATTCAAGAGACGACGTAAGCGGTTCATCTCTCACTCTTTGCTCCAAGGGTCCGTATATAACAGTTATCTTTGGCCAACAGTTATTTGCGAGCTCTGCAATATAACCTTACTCATGGGAGGAAATGTTTAATAGCCTTCATGTGTTCCTAACGGGAGAACACATCCGAAAAGTAGTTGCTCTAGCTCTTCTAGTCTCTGAGATCTAGGTGTTCATACCGACAGACGGACACAGCTGATCAAGAATATGTATACTGTGGTATAGGCCAACACACAATAAAAGGGCTTCTAAGAAAGGAGGAGAATTTGCTTAGAACAGCCTCCAGGGGCAGGGAACCAAAAGGTTCCAAAAGTTAACCC
This sequence comes from Lordiphosa stackelbergi, assembly GCA_018904235.1. Classification (NCBI taxonomy): domain Eukaryota; kingdom Metazoa; phylum Arthropoda; class Insecta; order Diptera; family Drosophilidae; genus Lordiphosa; species Lordiphosa stackelbergi. Next base: position 17,717 of record JAEIFU010004165.1, on the reverse strand, counting down.
AACAAGGAAAGAATGCCTTTAGGATTCTGACAGGGCTCTACACGGGTCACAGCGACTGCGGAGCCACATGTACAAGTTGGGAATAACAAACACCCAACATTGCAGATACTGTGAAGAGATGCTCTAGCGAGGCGCAGTCTCAGCAGATTTGGGAAACACATTCTACACCTAAGCAATATCAGTAATTTAAAACCCACAAAAATCCTGGCTTTTTTACAGGAAATAAAGCTGTAAACTCAGTAGAGGGGCACAATAGACTAAAATTGGTCGCAATGCACCACTTCCCCAACAACAAATAATATTAATGGTCGGAAATGTTTCCTTCTTCCTGTTACATACATTTGCACCACTTTAGTATACCCTTTTTACTCTACGAGTAACTGGTATAATAATTCCATCAAAGCGTTTAGCAAAAGCCAATCATCTTATTTTGATGGATAATGTTTGATGCAGTGGCGTAGCCAAAGAAGGGGGGTTGGTTTTGGGGGGTTAAAATATATAAAGTCCAGAATTTCCTTAAATTTATGTTTGGGTATTGAGGTATGGTGCGATATGTCTGTCCATCTGTTTATGTTGTTCTGCATTGCAAGTTTGATTGGGATATTAGTGAAGAGGGATACAACATCAAAGGATCCCAATACCTAATTTTCGCCAGTGTTGTGCTTTGAAGCTTGGTTTTTAATTTCGTGAAGTTTTGAATGTTGTATTCTTTTTCAATATGTTTGGCCAGCCTATAACATGGGACAGTGGTTGACGCTGCAAAAGGCCTGTGTATTTTTGGTAATCTATAGATCTATGGTGCGTTTCCTCTAGAACAGTATACGGGCCTGTATTTCGAGTCGATTTTCGTGTAAACGTTAGAATTTTGCAGTCGAGTTAGATAACGTTGTATAGAAGGTGAGAAGAAAAACTACGCCTACTAGATCAGGGATAACAAAACTCCGAATTCTTTGAGCAGCTGAAACGACTGCTTCATCCCAAGTGAATTCTATTCGAGAGAAAAGCATGGCGGAATCTAGTATCCACAGATTGGCTTGTCACTTACATTTACTTTTATACAACTTTCACTCGAAATACGTACGTTTACACGAAAATCGACTCGGAATTCAGAACAGGGCCGATAGTTTTTGTTTGAGTTTTGTATCAATGAAGTATTATTGTTATAGTGTATTGACTCTAGGGTTATTTTTTGTTACTGATTGTTGAGTCGGGTCAGTTCTCATTGTCTTTAATGTAGTCTTATCGTTTAAAAGGTGTTTCCATTTTTTGTATTATTTATTTTATGTACATTACGACCGTTTTGTTTCCTTTGTCTGCTTGGGTGATTATAATTTTGTCCTGATGTTCTTTAATCTTTTCAGTTGTTTCCGCAATTCATAGCAGAAGTCTGCCTTTTTTGGTTAATTTTTAGTGTGTTTTTGTAATTATTTAATCAGGATGCCAGGTTTCCTCTTGTGATGTCCCTTTGTTTTTCAATTTTGTTTGTGTAGGGGGGTGGAAAGTCTCCTGACTTTGGGTTGATCTTCTTTGGGTGGGGGTGAATATATTCACAAAACTTTGGAGGGAACAAAAAACGCGTTCGTCTTCTTTGGGGTCTATGACTTCATTAGTGATGGTCTTTAATGTACTTCATTGCACTTTGAATGTAACGATAACTTAAACTAGTTACAGATAAACTTATATCTAACTAACTAGGACTAGAACATATTTGGGACGGAGGAAACGAAACATTGATTCTTCATAATCAACATTCCGTGCCCCTTGCACTAGTTGCAAAATTAACTTCACTGAGGGTTTACTTCATGGAGGGTTTCGGAGGATTTAGCCAAGGTTCAGCTCACGCACGACAGACGCCCGACAAGGTCCAGCCAAAGACTGTACTTTGGGCTACTGGTAGTCCCGCAGTACCTGGAATGACGCCAGCACGGATTATATCAGTGTAGATGTCCGCTCCGAGTATGATTGCCACAGTGCTCGGGCGGAAGAACCTGTCATCTGCCAGGGTAATATGGTCGAATTTGTCCTTAATACTGGAGTCGATCGGCGTGCTAGGAGTTCGCATATGGAGATCAGGATCAATTTTAAGAACCACCTCCAGCCTAAACTCCTTATCCAACATGGACCGGAGCACTGCTGAGCACGCCTCCTCGTCCCCTATTTGCACGCTGTTGAGTGGAACGCTCGAGCCATCGAGGCGTTAATGCGACTCCTAGGCTCGCAAGGGTCAATCAGTGCGCCGGAGTCTCGTAAGAGGTGGTTCCATTGTCATCCACCACCGTGGCAGTTGGCAGCACTTGGGGGTTGCGATGCTGCAGCAGTGTGGTCAGGGTGGAGATCGGAGTGGCGTGGAGGCCTGAGGGGGGTCGGTGGTTCTTTGGTGCAGTGGATGCCCGTGGAGACGGTTTTCTGATGGCTTTTCACGAAGTGAGAAGCGTGTTGATCCTGGTCACATGGCAATCTCAATCTCATCGTTTAGCTTTGCTGCACATTTTTCGTAGACTGTATAGCAATATTCGTATTTTGCCTGCATGGCTGGAAAATCTACGTTGCTATTGTCTTGCTGTTCGTACTCGGTTTCTACCTTATCAAATAATGATTTTATTTGATCTCGGCGAATCTTAAGTTCCTGTAAGGAGCTTTCTGTGGTCGAGGGAGTCGACATTCTTCCAGCAAATTGGCTCAGCCTATCAGTGCAGGCAATAAATTTTTGAAGTGCCATCTTAGCTGAAGTCTTTGCCTTCTCTGTTTTTGATCGTGTGGATAGGGGGCTTTGCTGAGTAAGGAGTTGCGCTTTAACTCTACTTGTCGGAACAGATGTTTCGCTTTTAGCTCTTCTTCGCACAACTGGTGAAGCTTGGTTCACAGACGTGATCGGTGACTTAGAAGTACTTTGATCAGTAATGCGAATGGACGGAAGTGGTAACTGATTCTTGATACCTTTCTTGTCCCCTGTTGACATAGTATGCTCTATTGAGCTATTATGAATTATTTTCAGAACAGTAAAGCGATCAGAAACAGGCAACTTATAATAATAAGCACTTTAACTGAATGTGGAACGATGGAAACGGAACAACAATGTATAAACCTTGAGCAGAACTAGAATGGGTGTCTCGGATAAAACAAACCCAATAACAGACAAAGAAAAAATATTTCGTGTAATATTGTATGGAAAAAAACTGAGATGATTGCGAATGTGTGGTTGGAAATTTTTCGTATAAATTGTGCGTATATGGATGCAATTTTATTTCTGTTCAATGCTGGAAACCTTTTTTTTTATTTTTATTTATCGAAATTAATTACTTATAATTTGTGGCAATATGTAAATGACGCAGATTTAAGTTATACCTTTGTCGTGCAGAAGGGCCCCAATTCAGTGGGCACTTATCGATATCGATATATTGGTATATGTATATGTGTATGTATGTGCCAAATGTAAACAAAGTAAAATTGATGATTTTTAGGTTTTAATAATGCAGCTGAAATGGGATAGGATTGATAATGTGGAATAAAGACAAATGGAATGAGGAGATGTTTGTACAAATTTCGGCTCCAATGTGAATTTGTGAGTGATGTTGGTAGTGGGGCCGAGGTGGATGCACTTGTATGTGTATGTATGTGTGCCAATGCAGAAAAAAAATAATAATTAATTTTATATATTTGCGGAATGTATGCACTTGTATGTATGTGTGTGTGAGCGCAAGTAGTGTGTGTGAATATGTGTAAATGCACTTGTGTGTATGTATGTGCTAATGCAAAAAAAAAATAATAATTTTATATATTTGCGGAATGGATGCACTTGTATGTATGTGTATGTAAGCGCAAAGCAGTGTATGTAAATATGTGTAAATGCACTTGTGTGTATGTAAGTGTGCCAATGCCAAAAAATAATTAATTTATATATATATTTATTTGCTGTGTGGATCAGAATAAATAGGTTGGATAGAAATTGGATGGGATCCCTTGATGTTTGCGCTTATGTCCAAAAGGTTGGTTGTTCGCTGCCGGCCGGTGTGTGTTTATTTGTATGTCGATCAAATGCCGGTATGCTTGTACAATGGACATACAGAGGTGATCACTTATTTTTTGGAATATTTCAATTATTGCTGCAGAATATGGAGGCCAATTGTTTCTTCAAATTTAATTGGCAAATCAAGGATGGAAATAGATAGAAGTTGTACTTGGACTGTACGGAAATAATTTGTGCCAATATTTTTATGGAGAAAAAATATGGCGGCCACCTTGAGTGGCTGGTAAGAAAAAAATTAACTTAACTTTTTTTCCTGAGGAGAATCCACCAATGCTTGCTGATGCGGGGGGGATGAATAATCCGGCTCGAAGGACCAATGTTTGTGTAGGGGGTGGAAAGTCTCTGACTTTGGGTTGATCTTCTTTGGGTGGGGTGAATATATTCACAAAACTTTGGGGGAACAAAAAACGCGTTCGTCTTCTTTGGGGTCTATGACTTCATTAGTGATGGTCTTTAATGTACTTCATTGCACTTTGAATGTAACGATCACTTAAACTAGTTACAGATAAACTTATATCTAACAACTAGGACTAGAACATATTTGAAGATCGGAGGAAAATTTGGTAATATAAGGAAGACCTAACGATTACAGCCCTTCCTTCTCTCTGGGCTCAATTACGCCAGGATGGTTAAACCAGCCCTTACTTAGTTTAGGGTTGTGTGGCGCATCAATTCACCCTTTTCTTTCGTTAGTTACTATCATATTATTTCTACGTCTGTTTTTTTCCCTGATTCTCTGGTATGCTAGTTTTTGGTCTCTTTCAATATCTAACAAATCCTGTTTATCAATAGTGTTTCTTAGAATTTGGTATTGATGTGTTTGGGTTTTTATCTATGATATGAATTTGTATCTGAGTTTCTTTATTCTAAGTTTAGCAATGTTCAACAGAAAAAATTTTTTTTATAAATTTAAATTTTATTTAAAATATTATATTTAATTTCAACTCATTTCCAAACATTTTTGGAGCTATAAATATTATTCCATTTTTATCAAATTTTTCTTTTAAAGCACAGCAAGTATTTCTCACTAAACATATTTTCCGAAAAACTTATAAATATTTCAATATTTAATTCATCAGTTTTTTACTCGTCAATGGGAAGTGCAGATATAATGTCTTCACCCCAACCAAGGTTTTAAATTTTTTATAGTTAAAATATTATCATTTTAAGTTTCAAACTCATTTTCCAAACGATTTTTTGGGAGCTATAAGATATAGTATTCCGATTTTTATCAAATTTTGCTTTTTAGAAGCACACAGCAAGTATTTCTCACTAAAACATATTTTCCGGAAAACCTTATAAGATATTGTCAATCGATCCTTGCGGTTCCGATATATAACTGAAAATCTTGTTTCAAATACGAATCTTAACTTTAAATATATTTCCAACATCACTACCACATATACTCGCACTTACCTTCATTAACAAATACAATATTTAATTCAAACGTTTTATCCACCGACTTGAATCCTCCATTGTGGTCTATATACTTGTTTCAAATACAATCTTAACTTTAAATATATTTTCCAGGCATCACTACCCATATACTCGCACTTACCTTATTATCCAAATACAATATCTTTAATTCAACTTTATCCACCGACTTAATCCTCCATTATCATATTATTCTCATTCAAATTATCGAATTATCGCCCAAATCGGGAATATTCTCGCATATAATACTCCAATGCGGTGCTTATCACATTCGCACGAAATAGTGGACAAAACATGCCCTTCAAATCTGGATCGGCATGAAAACGTGATAAATCCAATGCCTTGGTCTGTACATTAGCAACGTTTGGCCATTGTCGTTTTCATATTTGTTTTGACCACATCATCAATGACCACCAAAGGGATGCCACTGCGTACGCGTGGCATTAAACGAAAACCATCCGGTAGCTGTGCATGCCTACCCAATTGTTGTAAACGTTCGGCTAGCTCAAAATCATCCGTAAAGAATAGCACAGAGGAGCGATCAACGCGCCAATATTGTGGTATAAAAACATGCGGTGACATGGCAGCCAAAAGGGCACGCAACAAAGTCTCCTTTTCATAGATCTGTCCATTGTGTATCTGTAAAAAAAAACAAATGAAAAGAGAAAGAAAGAGAGAATGAGAGAGGGGAATTGGAATGAGTCGCATTACATATCTGTCAAATTATCGTGAGACTACAATAGATAACAGCATTATGTCATAAAACGCGTATGACAAAGACAATCCCCAAATTGGGTGCTGCTTTTTATTATTTGCTTTCGTTTGCTCTACTTTTTGTCAGGGACAAATTTTACACTTATATGGGGTATAGAAGACTCGTTAAAAATGGCTTGTAAAATGGGTCCTTCGAGCCGAATATTTTGAAAACAATGTTTTGTAAAAGAAAAACCTAGAATAGATAAATTCCAATTTGGGAATCTTTGCCAGAGACCAGGAGTCCTACTACGAGTATACCCAGCTGACTTCAGAGAAATATAAGCTAGCTCAGGCAGGGAATTATGAAGAATTCTAACTATTCTGAGAAACAAACCAGAGTATTATAAACAATTCTAGGGGGCCTTCTCCGGTAAAAATCAGAAACTAAGGTTTCTACTATTACTAACCTCGTCTGAGTCTACAGATTGCCAGAAATTGTATTGGAAATATGGTGGCAAATGATTTCATTAATTTATTTTGATTTCATTCCTCAATGATTAACGGCAAACGGCATTCTGAAACGGCAAACGGCAAACGGCATTCTGAAACGGCAAACGGCATTCTGAAACGGCAAACGGCATTCTGAAACGGCAAACGGCATTCTGAAAACGGCAAACGGCATTCTGAAACGGCAAACGGCATTCTGAAACGGCAAACGGCATTCTGAAACGGCAAACGGCATTCTGAAACGGCAAACGGCATTCTGAAGCGGCAAACGGCATTCTGAAACGGCAAACGGCATTCTGAAACGGCAAACGGCATTCTGAAACGGCAAACGGCATTCTGAAACGGCAAACGGCATTCTGAAACGGCAAACGGCATTCTGAAACGGCAAACGGCATTCTGAAACGGCAAACGGCATTCTGAAGCGGCAAACGGCATTCTGAAACGGCAAACGGCATTCTGAAACGGCAAACGGCATTCTGAAACGGCAAACGGCATTCTGAAACGGCAAACGGCATTCTGAAACGGCAAACGGCATTCTGAAACGGCAAACGGCATTCTGAAACGGCAAACGGCATTCTGAAACGGCAAACGGCATTCTGAAACGGCAAACGGCATTCTGAAACGGCAAACGGCATTCTGAAACGGCAAACGGCATTCTGAAACGGCAAACGGCATTCTGAAACGGCAAACGGCATTCTGAAACGGCAAACGGCATTCTGAAACGGCAAACGGCATTCTGAAACGGCAAACGGCATTCTGAAACGGCAAACGGCATTCTGAAACGGCAAACGGCATTCTGAAACGGCAAACGGCATTCTGAAACGGCAAACGGCATTCTGAAACGGCAAACGGCATTCTGAAACGGCAAACGGCATTCTGAAACGGCAAACGGCATTCTGAAACGGCAAACGGCATTCTGAAACGGCAAACGGCATTCTGAAACGGCAAACGGCATTCTGAAACGGCAAACGGCATTCTGAAACGGCAAACGGCATTCTGAAACGGCAAACGGCATTCTGAAACGGCAAACGGCATTCTGAAACGGCAAACGGCATTCTGAAACGGCAAACGGCATTCTGAAACGGCAAACGGCATTCTGAAACGGCAAACGGCATTCTGAAACGGCAAACGGCATTCTGAAACGGCAAACGGCATTCTGAAACGGCAAACGGCATTCTGAAACGGCAAACGGCATTCTGAAACGGCACGGCAAACGGCATTCTGAAGCGGCAAACGGCATTCTGAAACGGCAAACGGCATTCTGAAACGGCAAACGGCATTCTGAAACGGCAAACGGCATTCTGAAACGGCAAACGGCATTCTGAAACGGCAAACGGCATTCTGAAACGGCAAACGGCATTCTGAAACGGCAAACGGCATTCTGAAACGGCAAACGGCATTCTGAAACGGCAAACGGCATTCTGAAACGGCAAACGGCATTCTGAAACGGCAAACGGCATTCTGAAACGGCAAACGGCATTCTGAAACGGCAAACGGCATTCTGAAACGGCAAACGGCATTCTGAAACGGCAAACGGCATTCTGAAACGGCAAACGGCATTCTGAAACGGCAAACGGCATTCTGAAACGGCAAACGGCATTCTGAAACGGCAAACGGCATTCTGAAACGGCAAACGGCATTCTGAAACGGCAAACGGCATTCTGAAACGGCAAACGGCATTCTGAAACGGCAAACGGCATTCTGAAACGGCAAACGGCATTCTGAAACGGCAAACGGCATTCTGAAACGGCAAACGGCATTCTGAAAACGGCAAACGGCATTCTGAAACGGCAAACGGCATTCTGAAACGGCAAACGGCATTCTGAAACGGCAAACGGCATTCTGAAACGGCAAACGGCATTCTGAAACGGCAAACGGCATTCTGAAACGGCAAACGGCATTCTGAAACGGCAAACGGCATTCTGAAACGGCAAACGGCATTCTGAAACGGCAAACGGCATTCTGAAACGGCAAACGGCATTCTGAAACGGCAAACGGCATTCTGAAACGGCAAACGGCATTCTGAAACGGCAAACGGCATTCTGAAACGGCAAACGGCATTCTGAAACGGCAAACGGCATTCTGAAACGGCAAACGGCATTCTGAAACGGCAAACGGCATTCTGAAACGGCAAACGGCATTCTGAAACGGCAAACGGCATTCTGAAACGGCAAACGGCATTCTGAAACGGCAAACGGCATTCTGAAACGGCAAACGGCATTCTGAAACGGCAAACGGCATTCTGAAACGGCAAACGGCATTCTGAAACGGCAAACGGCATTCTGAAAACGGCAAACGGCATTCTGAAACGGCAAACGGCAAACGGTTCTGAAACGGCAAACGGCATTCTGAAACGGCAAACGGCATTCTGAAACGGCAAACGGCATTCTGAAACGGCAAACGGCATTCTGAAACGGCAAACGGCATTCTGAAACGGCAAACGGCATTCTGAAACGGCAAACGGCATTCTGAAACGCAAACGGCAAACGGCATTCTGAAACGGCAAACGGCATTCTGAAACGGCAAACGGCATTCTGAAACGGCAAACGGCATTCTGAAACGGCAAACGGCATTCTGAAACGGCAAACGGCATTCTGAAACGGCAAACGGCATTCTGAAACGGCAAACGGCATTCTGAAACGGCAAACGGCATTCTGAAACGGCAAACGGCATTCTGAAACGGCAAACGGCATTCTGAAACGGCAAACGGCATTCTGAAACGGCAAACGGCATTCTGAAACGGCAAACGGCATTCTGAAACGGCAAACGGCATTCTGAAACGGCAAACGGCATTCTGAAACGGCAAACGGCATTCTGAAACGGCAAACGGCATTCTGAAACGGCAAACGGCATTCTGAAACGGCAAACGGCATTCTGAAACGGCAAACGGCATTCTGAAACGGCAAACGGCATTCTGAAACGGCAAACGGCATTCTGAAACGGCAAACGGCATTCTGAAACGGCAAACGGCATTCTGAAACGGCAAACGGCATTCTGAAACGGCAAACGGCATTCTGAAACGGCAAACGGCATTCTGAAACGGCAAACGGCATTCTGAAACGGCAAACGGCATTCTGAAACGGCAAACGGCATTCTGAAACGGCAAACGGCATTCTGAAACGGCAAACGGCATTCTGAAACGGCAAACGGCATTCTGAAACGGCAAACGGCATTCTGAAACGGCAAACGGCATTCTGAAACGGCAAACGGCATTCTGAAACGGCAAACGGCATTCTGAAACGGCAAACGGCATTCTGAAACGGCAAACGGCATTCTGAAACGGCAAACGGCATTCTGAAACGGCAAACGGCATTCTGAAACGGCAAACGGCATTCTGAAACGGCAAACGGCATTCTGAAACGGCAAACGGCATTCTGAAACGGCAAACGGCATTCTGAAACGGCAAACGGCATTCTGAAACGGCAAACGGCATTCTGAAAACGGCAAACGGCATTCTGAAACGGCAAACGGCATTCTGAAACGGCAAACGGCATTCTGAAACGGCAAACGGCATTCTGAAACGGCAAACGGCATTCTGAAACGGCAAACGGCATTCTGAAACGGCAAACGGCATTCTGAAACGGCAAACGGCATTCTGAAACGGCAAACGGCATTCTGAAACGGCAAACGGCATTCTGAAACGGCAAACGGCATTCTGAAACGGCATTCTGAAACGGCAAACGGCATTCTGAAACGGCAAACGGCAAACGGCATTCTGAAACGGCAAACGGCATTCTGAAACGGCAAACGGCATTCTGAAACGGCAAACGGCATTCTGAAACGGCAAACGGCATTCTGAAACGGCAAACGGCATTCTGAAACGGCAAACGGCATTCTGAAACGGCAAACGGCATTCTGAAACGGCAAACGGCATTCTGAAACGGCAAACGGCATTCTGAAACGGCAAACGGCATTCTGAAACGGCAAACGGCATTCTGAAACGGCAAACGGCAAACGGCATTCTGAAACGGCAAACGGCATTCTGAAACGGCAAACGGCATTCTGAAACGGCAAACGGCATTCTGAAACGGCAAACGGCATTCTGAAACGGCAAACGGCATTCTGAAACGGCAAACGGCATTCTGAAACGGCAAACGGCATTCTGAAACGGCAAACGGCATTCTGAAACGGCAAACGGCATTCTGAAACGGCAAACGGCATTCTGAAACGGCAAACGGCATTCTGAAACGGCAAACGGCATTCTGAAACGGCAAACGGCATTCTGAAGCGGCAAACGGCATTCTGAAACGGCAAACGGCATTCTAGAAACGGCAAACGGCATTCTGAAACGGCAAACGGCATTCTGAAACGGCAAACGGCATTCTGAAACGGCAAACGGCATTCTGAAACGGCAAACGGCATTCTGAAACGGCAAACGGCATTCTGAAACGGCAAACGGCATTCTGAAACGGCAAACGGCATTCTGAAACGGCAAACGGCATTCTGAAACGGCAAACGGCATTCTGAAACGGCAAACGGCATTCTGAAACGGCAAACGGCATTCTGAAACGGCAAACGGCATTCTGAAACGGCAAACGGCATTCTGAAACGGCAAACGGCATTCTGAAACGGCAAACGGCATTCTGAAACGGCAAACGGCATTCTGAAACGGCAAACGGCATTCTGAAACGGCAAACGGCATTCTGAAACGGCAAACGGCATTCTGAAACGGCAAACGGCATTCTGAAACGGCAAACGGCATTCTGAAACGGCAAACGGCATTCTGAAACGGCAAACGGCATTCTGAAACGGCAAACGGCATTCTGAAACGGCAAACGGCATTCTGAAACGGCAAACGGCATTCTGAAACGGCAAACGGCATTCTGAAACGGCAAACGGCATTCTGAAACGGCAAACGGCATTCTGAAACGGCAAACGGCATTCTGAAACGGCAAACGGCATTCTGAAACGGCAAACGGCATTCTGAAACGGCAAACGGCATTCTGAAACGGCAAACGGCATTCTGAAACGGCAAACGGCATTCTGAAACGGCAAACGGCATTCTGAAACGGCAAACGGCATTCTGAAACGGCAAACGGCATTCTGAAACGGCAAACGGCATTCTGAAACGGCAAACGGCATTCTGAAACGGCAAACGGCATTCTGAAGCGGCAAACGGCATTCTGAAACGGCAAACGGCATTCTGAAACGGCAAACGGCATTCTGAAACGGCAAACGGCATTCTGAAACCGCAAACGGCATTCTGAAACGGCAAACGGCATTCTGAAACGGCAAACGGCATTCTGAAACGGCAAACGGCATTCTGAAACGGCAAACGGCATTCTGAAACGGCAAACGGCATTCTGAAACGGCAAACGGCATTCTGAAACGGCAAACGGCATTCTGAAACGGCAAACGGCATTCTGAAACGGCAAACGGCATTCTGAAACGGCAAACGGCATTCTGAAACGGCAAACGGCATTCTGAAACGGCAAACGGCATTCTGAAACGGCAAACGGCATTCTGAAACGGCAAACGGCATTCTGAAACGGCAAACGGCATTCTGAAACGGCAAACGGCATTCTGAAACGGCAAACGGCATTCTGAAACGGCAAACGGCATTCTGAAACGGCAAACGGCATTCTGAAACGGCAAACGGCATTCTGAAACGGCAAACGGCATTCTGAAACGGCAAACGGCATTCTGAAACGGCAAACGGCATTCTGAAACGGCAAACGGCATTCTGAAACGGCAAACGGCATTCTGAAACGGCAAACGGCATTCTGAAACGGCAAACGGCATTCTGAAACGGCAAACGGCATTCTGAAACGGCAAACGGCATTCTGAAACGGCAAACGGCATTCTGAAACGGCAAACGGCATTCTGAAACGGCAAACGGCATTCTGAAACGGCAAACGGCATTCTGAAACGGCAAACGGCATTCTGAAACGGCAAACGGCATTCTGAAACGGCAAACGGCATTCTGAAACGGCAAACGGCATTCTGAAACGGCAAACGGCATTCTGAAACGGCAAACGGCATTCTGAAACGGCAAACGGCATTCTGAAACGGCAAACGGCATTCTGAAACGGCAAACGGCATTCTGAAACGGCAAACGGCATTCTGAAACGGCAAACGGCATTCTGAAACGGCAAACGGCATTCTGAAACGGCAAACGGCATTCTGAAACGGCAAACGGCATTCTGAAACGGCAAACGGCATTCTGAAACGGCAAACGGCATTCTGAAACGGCAAACGGCATTCTGAAACGGCAAACGGCATTCTGAAACGGCAAACGGCATTCTGAAACGGCAAACGGCATTCTGAAACGGCAAACGGCATTCTGAAACGGCAAACGGCATTCTGAAACGGCAAACGGCATTCTGAAACGGCAAACGGCATTCTGAAACGGCAAACGGCATTCTGAAACGGCAAACGGCATTCTGAAACGGCAAACGGCATTCTGAAACGGCAAACGGCATTCTGAAACGGCAAACGGCATTCTGAAACGGCAAACGGCATTCTGAAACGGCAAACGGCATTCTGAAACGGCAAACGGCATTCTGAAACGGCAAACGGCATTCTGAAACGGCAAACGGCATTCTGAAACGGCAAACGGCATTCTGAAACGGCAAACGGCATTCTGAAACGGCAAACGGCATTCTGAAACGGCAAACGGCATTCTGAAACGGCAAACGGCATTCTGAAACGGCAAACGGCATTCTGAAACGGCAAACGGCATTCTGAAACGGCAAACGGCATTCTGAAACGGCAAACGGCATTCTGAAACGGCAAACGGCATTCTGAAACGGCAAACGGCATTCTGAAACGGCAAACGGCATTCTGAAACGGCAAACGGCATTCTGAAACGGCAAACGGCATTCTGAAACGGCAAACGGCATTCTGAAACGGCAAACGGCATTCTGAAACGGCAAACGGCATTCTGAAACGGCAAACGGCATTCTGAAACGGCAAACGGCATTCTGAAACGGCAAACGGCATTCTGAAACGGCAAACGGCATTCTGAAACGGCAAACGGCATTCTGAAACGGCAAACGGCATTCTGAAACGGCAAACGGCATTCTGAAACGGCAAACGGCATTCTGAAACGGCAAACGGCATTCTGAAACGGCAAACGGCATTCTGAAACGGCAAACGGCATTCTGAAACGGCAAACGGCATTCTGAAACGGCAAACGGCATTCTGAAACGGCAAACGGCATTCTGAAACGGCAAACGGCATTCTGAAACGGCAAACGGCATTCGAAACGGCAATTCTGAAACGGCAAACGGCATTCTGAAACGGCAAACGGCATTCTGAAACGGCAAACGGCATTCTGAAACGGCAAACGGCATTCTGAAACGGCAAACGGCATTCTGAAACGGCAAACGGCATTCTGAAACGGCAAACGGCATTCTGAAACGGCAAACGGCATTCTGAAACGGCAAACGGCATTCTGAAACGGCAAACGGCATTCTGAAACGGCAAACGGCATTCTGAAACGGCAAACGGCATTCTGAAACGGCAAACGGCATTCTGAAACGGCAAACGGCATTCTGAAACGGCAAACGGCATTCTGAAACGGCAAACGGCATTCTGAAACGGCAAACGGCATTCTGAAACGGCAAACGGCATTCTGAAACGGCAAACGGCATTCTGAAACGGCAAACGGCATTCTGAAACGGCAAACGGCATTCTGAAACGGCAAACGGCATTCTGAAACGGCAAACGGCATTCTGAAACGGCAAACGGCATTCTGAAACGGCAAACGGCATTCTGAAACGGCAAACGGCATTCTGAAACGGCAAACGGCATTCTGAAACGGCAAACGGCATTCTGAAACGGCAAACGGCATTCTGAAACGGCAAACGGCATTCTGAAACGGCAAACGGCATTCTGAAACGGCAAACGGCATTCTGAAACGGCAAACGGCATTCTGAAACGGCAAACGGCATTCTGAAACGGCAAACGGCATTCTGAAACGGCAAACGGCATTCTGAAACGGCAAACGGCATTCTGAAACGGCAAACGGCATTCTGAAACGGCAAACGGCATTCTGAAACGGCAAACGGCATTCTGAAACGGCAAACGGCATTCTGAAACGGCAAACGGCATTCTGAAACGGCAAACGGCATTCTGAAACGGCAAACGGCATTCTGAAACGGCAAACGGCATTCTGAAACGGCAAACGGCATTCTGAAACGGCAAACGGCATTCTGAAACGGCAAACGGCATTCTGAAACGGCAAACGGCATTCTGAAACGGCAAACGGCATTCTGAAACGGCAAACGGCATTCTGAAACGGCAAACGGCATTCTGAAACGGCAAACGGCATTCTGAAACGGCAAACGGCATTCTGAAACGGCAAACGGCATTCTGAAACGGCAAACGGCATTCTGAAACGGCAAACGGCATTCTGAAACGGCAAACGGCATTCTGAAACGGCAAACGGCATTCTGAAACGGCAAACGGCATTCTGAAACGGCAAACGGCATTCTGAAACGGCAAACGGCATTCTGAAACGGCAAACGGCATTCTGAAACGGCAAACGGCATTCTGAAACGGCAAACGGCATTCTGAAACGGCAAACGGCATTCTGAAACGGCAAACGGCATTCTGAAACGGCAAACGGCATTCTGAAACGGCAAACGGCATTCTGAAACGGCAAACGGCATTCTGAAACGGCAAACGGCATTCTGAAACGGCAAACGGCATTCTGAAACGGCAAACGGCATTCTGAAACGGCAAACGGCATTCTGAAACGGCAAACGGCATTCTGAAACGGCAAACGGCATTCTGAAACGGCAAACGGCATTCTGAAACGGCAAACGGCATTCTGAAACGGCAAACGGCATTCTGAAACGGCAAACGGCATTCTGAAACGGCAAACGGCATTCTGAAACGGCAAACGGCATTCTGAAACGGCAAACGGCATTCTGAAACGGCAAACGGCATTCTGAAACGGCAAACGGCATTCTGAAACGGCAAACGGCATTCTGAAACGGCAAACGGCATTCTGAAACGGCAAACGGCATTCTGAAACGGCAAACGGCATTCTGAAACGGCAAACGGCATTCTGAAACGGCAAACGGCATTCTGAAACGGCAAACGGCATTCTGAAACGGCAAACGGCATTCTGAAACGGCAAACGGCATTCTGAAACGGCAAACGGCATTCTGAAACGGCAAACGGCATTCTGAAACGGCAAACGGCATTCTGAAACGGCAAACGGCATTCTGAAACGGCAAACGGCATTCTGAAACGGCAAACGGCATTCTGAAACGGCAAACGGCATTCTGAAACGGCAAACGGCATTCTGAAACGGCAAACGGCATTCTGAAACGGCAAACGGCATTCTGAAACGGCAAACGGCATTCTGAAACGGCAAACGGCATTCTGAAACGGCAAACGGCATTCTGAAACGGCAAACGGCATTCTGAAACGGCAAACGGCATTCTGAAACGGCAAACGGCATTCTGAAACGGCAAACGGCATTCTGAAACGGCAAACGGCATTCTGAAACGGCAAACGGCATTCTGAAACGGCAAACGGCATTCTGAAACGGCAAACGGCATTCTGAAACGGCAAACGGCATTCTGAAACGGCAAACGGCATTCTGAAACGGCAAACGGCATTCTGAAACGGCAAACGGCATTCTGAAACGGCAAACGGCATTCTGAAACGGCAAACGGCATTCTGAAACGGCAAACGGCATTCTGAAACGGCAAACGGCATTCTGAAACGGCAAACGGCATTCTGAAACGGCAAACGGCATTCTGAAACGGCAAACGGCATTCTGAAACGGCAAACGGCATTCTGAAACGGCAAACGGCATTCTGAAACGGCAAACGGCATTCTGAAACGGCAAACGGCATTCTGAAACGGCAAACGGCATTCTGAAACGGCAAACGGCATTCTGAAACGGCAAACGGCATTCTGAAACGGCAAACGGCATTCTGAAACGGCAAACGGCATTCTGAAACGGCAAACGGCATTCTGAAACGGCAAACGGCATTCTGAAACGGCAAACGGCATTCTGAAACGGCAAACGGCATTCTGAAACGGCAAACGGCATTCTGAAACGGCAAACGGCATTCTGAAACGGCAAACGGCATTCTGAAACGGCAAACGGCATTCTGAAACGGCAAACGGCATTCTGAAACGGCAAACGGCATTCTGAAACGGCAAACGGCATTCTGAAACGGCAAACGGCATTCTGAAACGGCAAACGGCATTCTGAAACGGCAAACGGCATTCTGAAACGGCAAACGGCATTCTGAAACGGCAAACGGCATTCTGAAACGGCAAACGGCATTCTGAAACGGCAAACGGCATTCTGAAACGGCAAACGGCATTCTGAAACGGCAAACGGCATTCTGAAACGGCAAACGGCATTCTGAAACGGCAAACGGCATTCTGAAACGGCAAACGGCATTCTGAAACGGCAAACGGCATTCTGAAACGGCAAACGGCATTCTGAAACGGCAAACGGCATTCTGAAACGGCAAACGGCATTCTGAAACGGCAAACGGCATTCTGAAACGGCAAACGGCATTCTGAAACGGCAAACGGCATTCTGAAACGGCAAACGGCATTCTGAAACGGCAAACGGCATTCTGAAACGGCAAACGGCATTCTGAAACGGCAAACGGCATTCTGAAACGGCAAACGGCATTCTGAAACGGCAAACGGCATTCTGAAACGGCAAACGGCATTCTGAAACGGCAAACGGCATTCTAAAACGGCAAACGGCATTCTGAAACGGCAAACGGCATTCTGAAACGGCAAACGGCATTCTGAAACGGCAAACGGCATTCTGAAACGGCAAACGGCATTCTGAAACGGCAAACGGCATTCTGAAACGGCAAACGGCATTCTGAAACGGCAAACGGCATTCTGAAACGGCAAACGGCATTCTGAAAACGGCAAACGGCATTCTGAAACGGCAAACGGCATTCTGAAACGGCAAACGGCATTCTGAAACGGCAAACGGCATTCTGAAACGGCAAACGGCATTCTGAAACGGCAAACGGCATTCTGAAACGGCAAACGGCATTCTGAAACGGCAAACGGCATTCTGAAACGGCAAACGGCATTCTGAAACGGCAAACGG
>JAEIFU010004164.1:0-18673 GCA_018904235.1 Lordiphosa stackelbergi | reverse complement strand
TTCGATATACTCGTGACCAGAAAAACATGTTCAACAGTGTTCCCGCGTTCCTGGAGTGTCGCCAAACAGGCATGCAACATTTTTAGTGTGGTAGAGGGGAGGGCTTGGATCGGTTTTAGCTCATAACTTGAGAACACATCCGATCTTTATCATTTCTTCGGCAAATCGATTCATTTTGCTAATTACTAACTATCTCTAGAATTTGAATCCTCTATCTTTAAATCTGTAGAATATTACATTTAGCCAAATGGGGGGAGGGGGGGCCAATTTTGAAAACAAACTTGATCTTGCGTGCAGATATTGAAGCTATTTCTCCCATACATATCAAACCTCTTTCTCTTACCATCTCTAGATCTAGGTGTTCATAGTTACGGACGGACGGACGGGACAAATGAAAATCGTCTCGGCTGTTGATGTCATTAAGAATATGTATACTTTATATGGTCGGAAATGATTCTTCTGACCTGTTAACATACATTTGCACGACTTTAGTATACCCTTTTTACTATAGAGTAACGGGTATAAAATCTCCGTTTGTTTGGCTCAACTGAATAGGTTTGACAACTGAAACTATTAAACATAAGCCTATAAAGCAAAATTTCAAGGCACTGAATAAATAAATTACCATCAACAGTCAAAAAAACACCCAGAACCACTATGAGGAATCCGATAGTGCTACCCGAACTTAGTAAATCCCTATCAGCGTTTGGCTAGAAAGAATCATTATACTCTGTACCCTATAAAGAGTATATATTCTTGTAAAAGTATCAACAAGCCGAGAATCATTTCGCCCCTATAAGTCCGTATTTTCTTGATCAGCTCAACAGCCGATCGATATAGCCATGTCCGTCTGTCCGTCCGACTGTCCGTCTGTCTGTCCGTCCGAACAAACAGATCTCAGAGATGGTAAGAGATAGAGGTTTGACATGCATGGGACAAATGCTTCTTATACTTGCAGGCAGATCAAGTTTATTTTCAATTTTTTGCCACGCCCCTCCCGCCCCCCAATTTTGAAAAAAACGTCATATCTCCCACAGTTTTGTTGATAGATGATTTGTCCCTTCTAGAGATAGTTAGTCATTAGGAATATGTATCGATTTGTCAAAGAAATGATAAAGATCGGACGAGCGGTTCTCAAGTTATGAGCAAATAAGTGAATCTGAATCACTCCCGCCACCCGCCACCCACCACCCACCCTTTCTACAACCAACGCCGCACAATCTTAGAGAGAGAGAGAGAGAGAGAGAGAGAGAGAGAGAGAGAGAGAGAGAGAGAGAGGAGAGGGAGAGAGAGAGATAGAGAGGCAGATAGACCGACTTTCTCACTTGTTTTTTATGGACCGTCAAAGTTTTTGAAATTGAGTGCCAACTAAAAAAGGTGTCATTAGTTTTGGGCAAACAGCTGATTCAGTTTTGGTGATAGCCGCAAACTGTCTTCGGCAAAGTTGTAGCTGACAGTCCGCAGAATAAATTCTTATACAAAGATTTTTAAAAATGCATGTTTCCGGTAGTATTCTTAAAAAACTTTTTTTCAAAAACTTATTTTTACTTTTCGACGTTTTGGCACAACTTGCCTGTATTTGCCTTGTTCCTGGTAACTAAATGGTAATCTTCAAACTTCTTTTTACCATTTTGTTTCTCTTAGCATATTTATTGGTCAATGATACAATTCTACTTAGTATTGGTCTGATTTTCTTCAAAGATTCAGCAAATGGGGCGGAGAGATACGGAGATTTTTCTAGAAGTCCATAAATTGATCATAAATCTTCACGTATGTCCAAAGTCGCATCGCGAAATGGGAACTATAGTTCAGAGGTCATGTACAAGTGTACGAAACATTATAAAACAGTACATAAATACCGGGAATATAGAGCAAGAGAGAAGATCAGGAAGAGCGAAAAAATTTTGCATGGCGTCAGGAGCGGGCTAAAGTTGCTGCAGTGGAGCAAAACCAAAAAATTTAGTCTGTAAAATAATGCACAAGAATCCTTTGAAGCAACATTTCATCCACAATCTGTGAAGAATACGCTATATAGAGCTGTAAATGAGTACCCTAATATATAATAATAAGAAAAATAGGTTTGAGCTCTCCAAACTTCATCGTAAACGAGAAGGCCAAGTTAACTTCTTTACTTGAGTTTTAAACCCTTGCAAATGTTTTAATACATCAGAGTTTAAGAACGCCAGCATTAAAACAAACTATTTTTCTAAATAAAACCCACTTTTCGACCGATAGTTCCTACGGCTAGCTATAAGATATAGTCATCCGATTTTGACCAAAACTTCAAAGCAAGTACAAAAGCGTATAATTAAAAATCGCTGAAGTGAGATACGTTTACATTAAAAACAAAACGAGAAGGCCTGCGCAACTTCGGCTTTGCCGCAGTTTTCTACCAGCATGGATTAACAAACAAAAATTTTTGTTAAAAAAACCCACTTTTCCACCCATAAGTTCCTATGACAGCTGTAACCCGATTACCAAACTTCCATATAAAGCGTATAATATTAATAATCGGCTGAAGTGAGACACGTTAACGTAAAAAAAAAAAAGTTTTTCTCACAAAGAGGCACTTTTCGACCCTTTGCAAGGGTATAAAAAATCCGGAATTATTTAAATTATTTATTTGGCTCTAGCCCAGTGCTACAAGATTATACTTATTTTTAACGTACTAGTCACAACGATAAATTAAATAAATTAAACATATTTTTATGGTTTATAACTAACAATATTCTCTTACATACTACATACACAAATTATAACTAATAAATACATTTATATATTGGATTATTATTGTAATTTAATTATCCCTGAGAAGCTATTTATGTTTTTAAAAATTCTTTTAATTTAATATTAAATTGAGTTTCGTTTCGAATAGTTTTGATGTCATTAGGTAAACTATTCCATGTTTTAAAAGCAGGCTTCAAAAATTTTCGTTCTGAGCAAGACAGCTTGGTTCTTGGACAGATTAAGTTAAATGTTTTGGCTGAGGTAGCGAATTTTAGTTTGTTATAAAGATAGTCCTGTTCTTTAGAAGTGAGTATTAAATGTAAAAACAATAAAGTTTTATAGTCTATCCACTTTTTAAGGTTAAGATCGAATATTTTACTCGCCAATCGCGCAATTGAGTCAAACCTTCTACGGTTAAATAAAAACCGAGCAATCGAGTTACAGGCAACATTAAGTTTTCTCATTTCAGTAACACTGCAGTGGACAAAAATTTCCACACTGTAGAAAAGAGAAGGAATAAGATACGTTTTAGCTATCAGTAATCTTATGTGAACAGGTAAAAACGTTTGACATATAAAAGCTGCCTTAATAGCCCAAAGGGTTGTCCTTGCCTTAGCACCAATGACCCCACGTTATTTATTGAAAATTATGCCCAGATTAGTAGTATGATCAACATATTCAATTTTAGTTCCAATTATCTGGAGTTGACTTAGCTGTGCAGTACTAAGGGCCTTCTTGTAAATCACAATGTATTTGGATTTGATAGGATTTAAACCCAGCCCATTTTGCTGGGCCCACTTATCTATTTTGTTTAGCTTGTTTGTTTCGGAATAGCGTGGTACTTAGTGAGGAGTCAAAGTTTATACTAGTTGGTTTAAATGGATCTCAGGAAATTTGGCGCAAGCCTAACAAAGAGCTGCCAAAGAATAATGTCATTAAAACAGTTAAGCAATGGCTAAGGAAGATATTGCGTAATGGTGCTTCATAAAAAACATTTATATGAACCTTGCAGCCTCTGCTGGAGTTGTAAATTTTGCTTACTCGGCAATTTGACCTCAAATGGTGCCAAAAGACATTTTATCCATCCTCGACCGCAAAAGTATATATATTCTGATCAGCGTGACGAGCTGGAGTTGATATATTACGTCCGTCTGTCCGTCCGTCCGTCTGTCCGTCTGGTTCCGTCTGTTTCTATGCTGTCTCCTCCGTCAGTTTTAAAGCTATCGTACCAAACTTTGCACGAAGTCTTTGGTACAAATACGCTGCACATTTGTCGGAACTGGCCTGATCAGATGACTATAGTGACAGGCCGTTATAGAAACGATCGGCCGAAAAGTAGTTCTAGTGAGAAAAACTTTTTTGTTTTCTTAATGCTATCGCTACCTATCCTCGTATTTATAAGTCTTTTATGCTTTCACATAATTTCAGCAAGTTTTATGCAAATCGGAAACTATATATAGGCCAAGCATAATAAAGATAGATCTGAAAAGTTTCAGTAAGGAAAACTTTTTTTTTTTTTTTTTTTTTTCACACATCGCTCCCGGGAATATCAAAATGAATTAAATGTTATTTTTTCTCTGTGTGGTAATAAGGATTATTTATTGATTTGCTAAGGGGTTGGTAACGATTGGATAAACGATAGTCAAGCTATGAGCATTTTCTGGACTGGATGGCCAAATATTTGGCATAAATTCGACAGATGTAGCCACAGAAATGAAAATGGCAGGGTTTGATGACTATAGCCAAAAACTAACATGTGGGGAATATTTTGCATCGATCAGAACACGTCTACCCTAAGCACCCATATGATCCCACTTTGCGTATGCGTAATTTTATTTAGAAGTTTAATGTTTTTTATTCCACAGGCACAGGAAAATATTGATTTAACTACCTCTTAAATTATATAGTATTCATTTTGCGTTCTGGATTCAATACAATTGATTAACTACAATGATTTCTTCTATTTACATATAAATCAAATGAATATAAATTAACGACTTTTGCACTCGGAATCTGAATTATTGATTTGGTTAAGTGAAAATCAATTTTGTTCTAGTCTCACTTGATCCGCTCGTAGTAAGCATCGAACTCTCCCTACCCTTTTCATTACAGGATTTTTGCTGAAACCCCGGCTGCATGAATAAGCACACTTTGGTAATTTTTCTGGCTATCTGCCAGTTAAGCTGCTTATTTTTTTTAGACGTGGACCAGATGCCTCATATGAAAAATGTGCAAGTCGCGGGAGTTAACAGTTCTTCGCTGTCCAAAGTAATCATCGTCTGAGCCCAGTAGAGTCACTTCCGAACATTTCTGAACGTGATCATAAACGATTGCATAGGCCTTATGGCTTTCTCTTTTTGCTTGTTTTTTGCAGCTTTCCGGATACCGAATACTTCCGCCTGGTCTGTACAATACACCAAAGTAAATATAAAGAAGCGAGAATTTTTATTTTTGAACGCCTGGAAAAAATATAAAAAATCGAAAAAAATTATTTTTATTTTTTCAACTAAATAACCGAACTTTTACAAAAAAAATAAGATATTTGTGAGGAAAATCGTGTCACACGTACCGTAGATGTATCAAATTGAGTAGATAAACTACCAGTCAAAATTGAGCATTTTGTGTGTTCACAAAAATTTAATTTTTATTTTTCTTCGTCTTTTGGTCAATTTATGAAGTGAGAGAAAAGCCAGAAGAAAAATAAAAATCAAGAATGGAACAAAAGTCAAAGCAAACAAAAATTTATTTTTAAATAATCACGAAAAATACCTAATTTTTTTGCATTAAATTGCTCACAGCCCCTGTATTTGTTCATAGATTTTGATAGTTGTAATCTGGTTTTATTCGTAGAAGTGCGATTCTTAAGTAGAGAAAATTAAAATAGATTTTTTTGAGTTTTTTAATATTTTTTCTAATGCAAAAAATCAATTTTTTGAAATATTTATGGTCGTTAAACTTAAACTACTAATGCGATTTAAAAACAATGTTCTACGCGATTATTGACAGCTTAATAAGCTTTCGATTCGTATCTTGCATGACTCTATCTAACAATTATGAAGTGAGATATGGCTTCGAATGTAAGAGCACCTACCGAAAATATTTCAAAAACGGAGCCATGAAAAAAATTTGGGATCAGCATTCCAAACTACACTTAAAAAGAATTTCAGTAGACATGGGTCTTTCAAAATTCGACTTGAGTTATTTAGTTTCCAAGAATGTCGACGACAGTTTCGATTGTTAATGTCATTCACAAGTCCGTGAACCGTTTTTCTAAGTCTGTAAGGTTTACACAGTTCGATTTTCACAGTTTCAATGAAAACTCAATTCAATGTGGCATGGCCAAAACAATATTTTGAGATCTATGGAATTACTTGAGTATATTATGCCCAATTTGATTGAACAAAAGTGCTTTAAAATATTAAAGCTTTATAAATTTAAAAAAAATATAGCAGTACCAGTTTCATTAGGCATCGACTTAGAGTACTGATATCTCCCATGAATTGAAGCAATTTCCCATTCCTACTGCTAATACTAAAGGGACTCTTTGTACCTTATCGTTTAAGGCTGTGTTACTCATTAACAGTTTGCATTATCATATATCCGGTATTTCCGTTCCATGTGCACACGCCCCCACTTGATTCATCCCCTTGATCCCATCAATCGATGTGCTAACAATATGCAAATGCTCTTCTCTGCCTTAACATCTATTTGCGTTTTATGCGACACTATTTTCAATTTGTAACTAATTATTGCCCCAAAGTCATTTTGTATTTGGCTGACAGTTTATTGCAGTGCTGTGAGAGCGATCGGTTGGATGAGTAACAAACAAAAGCTATTAAAAAAAATTATAGTCGCAGCGGGCGGAAGGCAGGACGGGCAGGCAGCTGCCTACTGCTAGGCATCAAAGGCAGCCCACAAATGTTAAATATTTATTTGTTACCCATCCCGAACTGAATCGATATGCATCGCTTGGCACTTAAGCCAGGTGAGGAAAAGATTCGCCAGTTTATTACACGTTTGCCTATCAACAGGGTGTCAATGCGTCGATGGCTTGATTGTAACATTTGGTTATATTTTTAGTAGCAATTTTTTTATAGGTTTTGTTAGTTCAATTGCACATTTTGCATATAAGTAAAAAATGTACAGAAATTGCTGTTGCAATTATTATTGATACCCATTGACTTGATGCACATATTAGCGATTGGATGAACCTTGGGTTCTTCTTCTTCAATTAGAAGTTGGAGGATATGTAAACCGGTTGCCCACAGCATACTTATGGCAGGGAAGGAAATCATTCAATTACTAGAAAGAGATGGAAAAAATCCCAGTGATGGCAAATATCTTGGAGAATGCGCCAATGTCTTGAAGGTTTATTAAAACCATGGGGACTGTAGGCACCTTCGAAGTAGGGATGTGTGTGTGAAAACTCCACTCCCGATACTCGATTCTCTATACTGGATTTTCGATACTTGATAATCAATTCTCGGTACTCACTACTTGTGGTCGATACACGGTACTATAAGTTCAATTCTCATTTTGCGGTATATTTTAATCGGTACTCACCACTTGATACTCATTCCTCAGTACAATTTGATCGGTACTCACTACTTGATATGCAGTATTCGATACTCGGTACTGTATATTCGATACTCAGTACTCGATACTCAACGAATCGCGATACTCATTTCTCGGTACACTTTAATCGGTACTCATCACTATACTCAGTACTCAATCCTCGGTACTGTATAATCGGTACTCAGGGCTCAATACTCGGTACCCAGTAAAACTCGATATTTATTTATCGGCAGACTTTTTTCGGTACTCACTACGTGATACATATTCTCGGTACTCCATAATTGGTATGGAGTACTCGATACTCAGTGATACTCGATACTCATTCCTCGGTACAATTTTATCTGTACTCACTACTTGATATTCAGTATTCGATACTCGGTACTGTACAATTAATACTCAGTACTCGATACTCAGCGATACGCAATACTCACTTCTCGGTACACTTTAATCGGTACTCATCACTCTATACTCAGTACTCGATCCTCGGTACTGTATAATCGGTACTCAGTACTCAATACTCGGTACCCAGTAATACTCGATACTTATTTTTCGGCACACTTTATTCTGTACTCACTACGTGATACTCAGTATTCGATACTCGGTACTCTATAATTGGAATTGAGTACCCGATACTCAGTACTCAATACAAAGTGCCCGATACTCAGTACTCGATACTCAGTATTCGATAAATAATAGTCTATACTCGAAACTCTGTACTCGGTTCTTAGTTCTGGATACCCAGTATTTGATATTCAGTGTTCGATACTCAGTGTATCTGTACTGAGTATCAGTACTGTGTGATTGTATGCACTAAGACGGCAAATGGCAAACCGGCAAAAAACCTTCGCTCTTAAAGTTTCCGGTTATTCAAAAACGATATTTGGTTTGATCCCTATATAATGGGTCTATATGATCACGGAACGAAAGAACTTTTCCGAATTTTTAAAGTCCAAATTATGAGACAAAATTTCGCTTCAGCACGACACATTTTTTCCGACTCAACGTTTGAAGTACTAATTTGAAGGCTTTTTATATAGCTAGATTTCTTGATATATTCATCAGAAATAGTACAGCTTTTTAACATGCTTTTTTGTAAATTAATACAAGGGCATAGCCAGTTTTTACCCCTGACGAATGGCAGTGACTACAACATCAGGAATGTTGATCCGAATGAACTTTTTTTATCTTTTGTAAGAAAACACACAGAACGAATGTTAACATTCAGTGAATGTTGTCGAGCATGTGCCCGTCCTCCATTATCTTTATAATTTCTTTGCCTTTTATTAGGTTAAGTGTTAATAGAACTTGATTTTATTTTTCGCCGTGCTTACGAATTTTCGGAAAGGGATTGAATTGACAATGTGACGTCGAGAGCGGAACGTGTTAGACCCAGGCCCGTCTCTATTGATATCTAGTGATTTCAATTAGGAAAACAATGTTTGCAAATATTGTAAACTTAAGTTCATACTACTTTAAATAGTCAGTCACAGTGACTCACTGACCACATGCCGATATTGCTCATCTTTATTTTGTTTCGTTGAATCATGTAATTATTTTCCAAAGACTTGGAAAGAAATATTACGGCACTTAAACATTCTAAAACATTGGCCAATAGACAACACATGGACGCAGTAATTTTTATTGAGCTTTTTCCACTGAGCTAAAACTGGCAACACCATTGACACAGCAGATGTTCCTATAGCTGACACTTGAGAATTCGATAACATATCGATAGATAATCAAGCCTTTTAGCGGTTAAAGGCTAAATGTTGTACCAGCGACTTGATCATTCGTCACGGATGATCACCTGAATGAAGAATGACCTCTAGAATGTTTCAGTGGAACAAGAGTATTAAAAATGTAAACTTCATCATAAGCAGTAAACAATTTATCATCTTTTACCTTATTGAGATTATCTGACATATAGCAGCTATAGCTAGAAGATAAGAAATCTACGCTTGTTGTAATTCACTTAACTTAGCTTTACATTAATATTAGAAGAGTTGGGCACATCGCTGCGGTGCTGAAAACAGAATACTTGTGCGTAAAGAAAAAGTTACAAGGGCATAGCCACATTAATTGGACGGTGAAAAGTTTACAGGATGTAAGAAACTTCATCCGCAACCTATAAACGTACACTGAGACAAAAAATAATCTAAAACCGAGATTATAGTCTCGAAATCGAGACGAACCCGGCAAATATATTCTTAACTCAAATAAAAATATAAATTCAACAATCTTGGATAAAGATCGATTACAAAAACTCAACTCCATGGTGAAAAAATCGGAAGTTTTAATACGAATGTTTGGGCTCACACAATATTCTTCTTTCTGAAAAACTTATAATAATTTGTTTTATTAACTTTACCCTCCCCGCCCATCTGAGATTGGAACTCAAGACTTTGGGGAATTGAACACAACGTCATAATAACTGAACTCTTACCACACGCGTGACACTGTTACCACTTACATTGAAAGCTCTCAACAGGCAAAACATGATATGGGCCCTATTTTTATAGTTTAAGGTCCATACTCAGATGAGATAAATATTTATTTCGACACAATACTTCACATGAATAGAAACAATTTCGAACAGCTTTCAAATCTGAATGAGTTAGAAAAGGTGTCTTATTAATATAAAGTATTGTCCCGAACTAAATTTGTATCTCATCTGAGTTCAGGCCTTTAGTGTAAAAAAATAGTAAAAAATTGTTTTAAAATTATGATTGAGGTGACCCTCATGACCCTCAATGGTGACAATTTTGCGCCGATTTCACGTTGAATCATCAAAATCGGTTCAGTGTAACTAAATAAATCATGGCCGCCAGTTCGAAAAATGTGGATTGTTGAAATAATTTGAAAACTGTTTGTTTTATCGAAAACATTGATCAACAAAAAAGGCTTTAGCTAAAGTATTTCGAATTTCAAAAAATCAGTTTGGGACAATATTGTCAAAAATCCAAGCTATAAAAAAATGTAAAAAAATAAAACATGGAAATTTCTTTCATGAAAGAAAATTCGCTTACGGGCGTATTCCTAATTTCCTCTATGAAATATCGGTTTTCCGGTTTAAGGGTAGGTTCTGTCTTTGCGGCGCATTTTTTTATGTCGCGCTTAAAATTGAATTTAAATTGAATTTAATTAAAACTATAATTGATATTGGCAAATTTGTTTTATTGAAAAGTTTCGTTAATGGTTCCGGACTTTTCGCGGAAGCGGCTTATCAGAAATGTATAAAAAGTTTGTTCAGAATTGATGTGGTTATCGCATCTGCCTAGACGCTTGGTGACCGACATGTAGGGTTGCAAAGTCCACATTTCCTAAATCGACTTTTTATAGCGTTAACTCGATGCAGCTACTATATTTTTTGACTTGCAAGGTGCGAGAATAATGGGTATAACTAGTACTCAAAAAATTGAAATCGGTCAATATTTACTACATTTTTTTCCGGAACTAGTTAAAAAGAATGGTTTCGAGATAATTGCGCTTAAAGTTTGGTTTCTGTTTCAACCAACTAAAACTATATTAATTTTTTAATTTGGTTGGTTCCCGAGAAATTTTGATAAAGAGCAGAAAAGGAAAAAAATCTGAAGCCATTTTTTTTTAAAGAAACTTTTTGGAACATTCGATGAACATTTTTTAATATACGAAGATCGGAAAAAATAAAGATTTGTTTATTTTTGTAATAAATATAACAATACATAAATTGTAATAAATATAACATAACAACAAATATTGGTCAGAAAAAGTTTTGAAGTAAATCTCATACTAAAAGATATAACAAAATCATTTTTAAGGCTGATTTAAGCTTAGTTCACACAGGCAAATAATTTCACAAATTTTAAGGAAATTTTAATGAAAATTTGGCTAAATAGCCATGATTACCTATTTGGCAGGACTTAAAATATAAACTGGCCGAGAAGCTTGTCAATTTTGACACTTCCGGGGGTGCCACAGAAATCTTTAGAGATTTTACCGACGGTTGGTTTGTAAATCTCTCGAAAAATTCGTCAGTGCCACAGAACTTCGAGAGATTTCATTTTCTTATTAAAAAATCTAGTTAGATCAGACATATGTTCCAATTGAAGTTCCATCTCTAAAAACAGGACTGAATCTCTAGCCAAAAAATTTCCCCTTTTTTAGTTCTGGGTTAATTTGATGTTTAACTGAAATGTTTTGATTGTGTTATATGTTTTATGATGCATTTTTAAATCATAATTCAAATGAAAGTCATATTCTCCATATATATAATGCAAATTTTAAAAATTTGTTTGCGTCAAACATGAGGTATAACTAACCAGCCCTTAGTCCGCTGGCTGCCAACCAGATGGTGCCAGAATTAGGTGTGGCACCTAAGAATTGAAATTTGGTTGGAAGAGGTTTCTGTGGCACCCCCGAATGTCTTCTGTAGCAGTAGTAAAAATTTATTTTGGCTCATCATAGGCATGGCGATTTCCCGTTACCCTAAAGCCTTGCTTCTTATATAATTACATACTTTCTTTTACTCTTAATATTAGTAGTACATACCTATTATTACATTAAATTTATTTAAATTTATATCCTAAAGGCAACATAGAAAAGATAAAAAAGATTGCAGACTTTACCTGCGAGAATTATATTTATAAATTCTCTCATATAACTTAGTCCATATATTTAAGCGCGTCTCCTATGTGTAAAGCCAAATCCATCCAGTTCCTTCCGTTTAGCACCGTATGGCATTCCTCCTTAGTCAGTCTTGGTTTTCCCATGTAGGCCATCCTTAGTTCTTCTCAGAAAGTGCCGAGTGTCTTCCCATTCTCTCAAATTGCACAATGTGCAAAGACTGTCTTCGGCTTGATGATGCGGTCTGTAGTTAAGCTGCAGCATTTCAACTCGAGCCTTGAAAATGTACGAAATCATGTTTGATCCAATAGCGTCTTGACAGTAATTATTTTCAGCCATGTTGTAACTTAACTTTGAGTAAGTTTTTCTCGTAACGCTCTGCCTCGCTTCAGTTTCCCATCTTTGCCGTTTCGTACATTCTAAAAATAAAGTTTTGTTTATTTTTGTAATAAATTTAATAATACAATATTACAAATATTGCTCAGAAAAAGTTTTGAAGTAAAGGTCATACAAAAATATATAACAAAATCATCTTTAAGGCTGATTTTTGATGAAAATTTGGCTAAATAGCCATTATTACCTATTTGGCAAGAATTAAAATGTAAACTGGCCGAGAAGATTGCCAATTTTGACACTTCGTCTTAATTTTCATCAAAATTTCCTAAAAATTTGTCAAATTATTTGCCTGTGAGTACTAAGCTTTAGATTTGATTTAGATTTCGTTTGGCTTGCAAGTGAGACCGTTCTCTATGTATAAAATAATGTACCGAGCTACTAAATCAAATCAGTGCGCAAAAGGGGGTCAGTCCGTCAGCTGATTTAGATTTTCAGCTTTCACGAAATCAAAATCAAATCTGAATCACTTCCAAGAATACTACTATTGTCGGATCCGCTTGATGTTTTTAAGAGTGTACAGGGACAAATTATGGGCTTTTTTAAATTCAATAAAAAAACAAGCCTGACTATAACCTACAGGGTTGTCCATATTCGACGGACCCATCTGGCAACGCCATAACTTTTGACAGAGATGTCAGATCGCTTAATGACATACCGCGTTTGAAGCGTCAGTCCAAGCAGATTTTTACCATGGAACAATACACGCCACGCGAGCGCTCTGAAATAGTTGAAATTTACATTCAACAGAACAAGTCAATTGTGAAAACTCAACGTGCTTTTAAAAAATTTCACATTTTCACATTTCACATTGAATGGACCGTAAATAAGCAAAATTGCCGTATTTACGCCACTGAAAATCCTCAGGAGATTCAAGAAGTGCCTCTTCATGACGAAAAAGTCACAGTTTGGTGCGGCGTTAGTGCGAAAACGGTCATTGGGCCGTTTTTCTTCCAAAATGAAAATGGCCATGCTGTTACCATCAACCAGGAGCGTTATCGCGACATGATGACCAATTTTGTGATGCCAATTATTCGTCGAAAGCGTATGAGGCAGTTCTGGTTTCAACAAGACGGCGCTCCACCGCACACAGTCGCTAACAACGATTTTCTGAAGAAATTTGAGGGTGTTTGGACCGCGCCGCCGGGGATATTTGAAGTCAAAGGTTTACGTTAACAAGCCAAGGACCGTAGAAGAGCTCAAGGACAACATTCGTGAAGAAATAGCCGCTATTCCGGCCGAAATGTTGGCGAAATCGATGGAAAATGCTGCAAAAAGGGGCACAATACGCCATCAACGCCAGAGGCGGCCATTTGAGAGATATCATATTCAAAAATTGATGTAAAACAAATCTACTTGGAACAAATTAAATGATTAAGATTGCTCAAATTTTATTTTTTTCTTTGATTTTTAAAAAAAAACATGGGTCCGTCGAATATGGGCAACCCTGTACTCTGTACCCCGAAAGTTTATAAATATCTGATCAGTTTAAGGGGTATTCTCCATGTCGAGGCTGATTTTATTTTACCTTTTTTAAAAAAAATCTTATTTGAAAACGCAAAGAGATTTTCCAATTCTGTTTTTTTATTATGTTATAAACAGATTAAAGTGAACAAAAAAAGTTTTACTGCTTCGATACGAGGGCTGTTCAAAAAGTTCGCGGCAGTCAAAGTGGGGAGTCCAAAAAAAGGTATAGTGCAGGCGGCCATGATTTCACGTCTCCAGGTTATGTGAAATGAAAACTAAAAACGGGGTTATATTCAGAATAGATGTCATTTTGGTCTGATCCTCGAAAAAAATGTTGTGCTATTTTTGTTGAAAAAATGGCGGCCATTGAAAAATGAAAATTCGATTTTGTGCCCTTTTTTGAAGTTTTTGGAGTTATTTCTCAATAAAGCCATTGTTCGCGCGCTGTGTTTGTCGTAGCACCGTCCTGCTGAAACCAAATGTCGCCGACATCAATGGTTTCCATTTTAGGTAACTAAACGTCATTTATCGTGGTGTGGTAGCGCTCGCCATTGATATCCAACCGATAATTCCAGCAGTCCATAAACCACACCAAACAGTGCATTTTGGTGAATGTAACGGCAGTTTGAGAGTCTCTTCGGGTTGCTCCGTATCCATTTACCCTGAAAATTTTCGGAGAAAACAGCGGATCTTCATTGAGCTGTTGCAGAGCCCATTAGAGAGGTTTATGCGGTGTGAGCCTTACCATGATTATTTGTCAAACAATCCCTTACAAAAATAAGATGACAGAATGACACCAGTCACGCGTGATATCTGAAAAAAGAATATTGAAAAACAACCTCTTAATGAATCACCCTTTATGTCTATTTTTATTTCAATACAAAAAAATAAAATAAATTGAAAAAATCGAAAAAATTA
This sequence comes from Lordiphosa stackelbergi, assembly GCA_018904235.1. Lineage (NCBI taxonomy): Eukaryota > Metazoa > Arthropoda > Insecta > Diptera > Drosophilidae > Lordiphosa > Lordiphosa stackelbergi. The sequence goes on along the minus strand of JAEIFU010004164.1, from coordinate 3,991 downwards.
CAGGTTGACACGATTTCAACCCTTCTCAACATGAGAAAAAAAGAAAAACATATTCTTAGTAAGTAAAACTGTCGCTATAGCCCAAACTGGAACCGGAACTGAAACAAATTTTTTTTCTCGAAATGCGAAAATGCTGTTTAAAAAAAATTGAATTTTTCCTTATATTTCAAAGTTTTAATTTTTTTTTAAATACTAGTAAACAAAGTTTATAAACATAATCCTAGTTCGGAAAAGAGATGTGTAGAAAAATGCCCACGCCAAATTTTAAAAGAATGGACAAATTCATTTAAAATTGAGAATCATTTCATATTATATATAAGAAACAAGGCTGGAAACCGGTCCTGAACCGAACCCCTAAGAACCGGTTCGGTTTGGGTTTTTTGGGTCCAACGAACCGGTCCATGAACCGAACCCCTAATATTTTTGACTCCTCGAACCTGAACCCGGACCGGACCGCTTTTTCAAAAAATTAGGTTCGGTTTAACATATTATGTAGTTCTCCAACGACACTTACAGTGAAATATAGAAATTGCTAGTAGTTTCGTTCTCCAATCCTGCGACATTTCTATAGGTCAGATTTATACCATCAACGTCAATATGAATATGAATGACAACTGCAGAGCAGAACAGGAATGCAATTGATGCTCATGTGCATCAAACGCATTTCTTGATTTCGACTGTGACCAAGTAACCTCAATAGATTTCTGGGGACTCTGTAACAACAATTTGTTGTGCAGCAAAAACTCTTAATTTAGTAAATAACGAATTTTTTAGAGAGTTTTAGTTTGACATTAGTATACTACTCTATAGAGTTCCCATACTTCTGCTTACTCACACTATATAAAATCTTTTGCTTATAGAAAAATTAAAAAAAAAAATATTGCTCGACTGTATGACGCAAAGATGAGCGAACGTTTACTAACAATTAAAGATAAATGTATTCAAAATTCTTTAAAGAAGCTCCACCTAAAATCGTATGAATTAAAAACTTCAGGATTCACAATTACTATTACTGTACTAAGTAATTTTAATTCCTCTGGCTTTTCTTTTCGATAAACGTTCCTTTATTATAAGCTCAGTGCCAATATTGGCTAAAGTGCTCTGAGCCCGAGTTTTTCAACTTTGTTTACTTCTTCTGAAGCTGCAAAAATTAATTCTTAAAGAGATTCTTAATTCACTTTTAAATCAATCAACTTTTGATTGCAAAGAAGAGAAATTTATCAAATTACAGAAAGCAATGAACAAATATTAAATATAAAATCTGTAAATGATGTCATAGATTCCTTCGACAAATGTTTTAAGATTTTGCAAGGGTCCAAAAACCAGGACTTAATTAAATTGATTTAACTATAATTGCTGTTCCAGCAACTCAGGAATCAGGTTGAACTGGTCTTTTCAAAACTTAAGTTTGATTTTTCTGATCTGAGAGGTAGTGAAGGTAGGTAAACACTTCCTAGAAGATATCATGCTTATTAACTTAAACTTAGCAGTGATCAAAAGTTGTAAAAGATGATTGAATTTAATAATTAAAGTAGAATTATTGAAGTATAGAATATTATTTGAACAAATTAGTATTTATAAACGGACACTATTTTGTTCAAGTTGTTGTTCAAGTGAACCGAGGTTTGAACCAAAACCTTGGGTTCAGGAGTTCCAAGAACCGGTCCGCGAACCGAACCTTAAGTTTTACAACGGGTTCGACCCCCCCCAAAACCTTCCGCAAAATTTTAGAGGTTTGCAGCCTTGATAAGAAAACAAAACAAAATGGCAAAAAATTCCACCCCCAAACAAAAGGGGGGACGCGGGAACCAAGCCCGGAGAGGAAAAAATTAAACTCCCCCCAAAAAAAAAAATACTATAATCATGGGCCGTAAAAATAAGAAAACGCAATAAAGCAAAATTTACTCTTAAAATTAGAAAAAAAAAAACAAACACACAAAAAAAATACTCAACCAGAACACTTCTGCAAATATTTATAGAGGAACAAATTTGTACACTGTCGCTGTACTGTGTTTTTTTACATAACACATTTGTAGCTAGGAATAGGATTGTTTATTTTGGCAATCCCAGCTGATTGACCACCTGTGAAACGGGGCGAGCGGCTGCTCGGCTGGAAAAGCGCACAGCGAGGAAGAGCCCAGCGTACTTTCTTCCTCTTTCCTTGTCCCGTTTTTTGTTGTTTTTGGCACGCTGTTCGTACAATTTCCATATTTTTCTGGCTTGGGAACTTTTAATGCTCATTTTATTCCTTTATAAATTCGCTATTAGATGCCGACAGCGTCGACTTCATAGAACATTTTCGCAGTGTGTGTTGGATACTTGTCGCTGGCGCTGCCGCTCAGCTCCCATTGAGATTCTCCGGCCAATCAGCGGGCCGATGTCGTGATCGCCAGCGAATGGCCGCCGCATATGAGGTGAGCCGCTGTCTAAAAATAGAATTTCTATACATTCACTTGACGAACGCCTGTGCCGAGCGCCAACGAAGCTGTTAGCTTTCGCTTTTCGTCGCTTCGTGTTTCGTTTCGACGGGCGCGTGGAAGCGTGAGTGGGACAAACAAACGTTTGGGAAACGAAATGGAAGTGGTATTGAAGGCATGTGAGCGGAACGAAACACAGCCGGTTGTGCGCCGACGTCCGCCCCCCTCCCTCCCGGCGCCGTCGCTCAGCGAGTCACGAGCATTTGTTATTGTTTTCGTGCGTTTGTTGCCGGTTTTTGTTTTATTTTATTTTTATTTTTGCCATTTTATTATTTCGCCGGTTATGGCAGTCGCTACCAACTTTTATTTGAGGTGCGAAAATGTTGCATTTCGCACTCTTTGAGCTTTGTCACGTCGTCGTCCCCGCGTCTGCCTCTGCCACTGATAACAGCGGCGACGGTGGTTTCTTATCAGTTTGTGGTTGTTGGGGCTTGAAGTCTTTATGCAATACTTAACTGTGCTCAGCGGACTTATCAGTACACCTAGAATGCCGCTGGCTAAGTACGTTTGTGCAATATTTTGTTGCAACAAGCCCTCCGCCCCCACTCCCCCACCCCCTTCTCATCATCAGTGGAGGAGGCTCATAAAAAAACATTTTCAAGGTCTCCTCTCCTTATATCCCCGCCTCCCTTCATACCCAATCCAAACCCAAAAAAAAAAATAAAAGATAATTTTTTTTTTTTATGTGTTTATTAATAAATAAAAGGGGGAGCAAAATACAAAAAAAAATGGGGGGGTATATCTCATACACAAAAATAAAAATTAAAATTTTATACCACAACAAAAAATAAAAAAACAAAAAAAAAAATTCCCAAAAGAAATTCTGTTTATTTAAATTTTTATACCCTGTACCCATTGAAAATGGGTAAAAGGGGATCATGAAGTTGTGCAAATGTATGTAACAGGGAGAAGGAAACATTTCCGACCCTATAAAGTATATATATTCTTGATCAGCATCAACAGCCGAGTCGATTTAGCTATGTCCGTCTGTCCGTCTGTCCGTCCGTCTGTCCGTCCGTCTGTCCGTCCGTCTGTCCGTCTGTCTGTATGAACGCGTCGATCTCAGAGATGGTAAGAGATAGAGGTTTGACATGTATGGGACAAATGCTTCTTTTATCTGTACGCTGATCAAGTTTGTTTCAAATTTTGGCCACGCCCCCTCCCGCCCCCGCAATTTGGAAAAAACGTTATATCTCCCACAGTTTTGAAGATAGACGATTCGTACTTTCGAGAGATAGTTAGTAATTAGCAAAATAAATCGATTTGCCGAAGAAATGATAAAAATCGGATGAACGGTTCAGAAGTTATGAGCAAAAATGCGATCCAAGCCCCCCCGCTACCACCCCACCCACCCTAAAAAAATGTTGCATACTTTTCGGATACTTTTCCCTAAGGAAAGCAGGAGCACTGTTAAACATGTTTTTCATGAGTAACGGGTTTATCGAAGTCGGTTAGAGCCGACTTTAACTTACGCTCTCGTTGTCAATTGTACAGGGTATATTGAAGTCGGGCTA
>JAEIFU010004163.1:0-18674 GCA_018904235.1 Lordiphosa stackelbergi | reverse complement strand
AATTATAATACCCTTTGCAAGGGTATAATAAGGCGAATTTCTAAAATTCATTGCAAATTTTTTTGTGAGTGTATAATAAAAATCCGAGGCTAGTTCTAGACATTTCCTGGAGGGAATGACAAATTAGAGGTGAAACTAGTATTATCCGCGGTGAATAAAGATGAAAAAATTAAATTAAAAAAAGTCGAATTTCATGTTTTGGTACTTTCTAATTTCAAGGGTTCGTGTTCCGGTTCAAGAGATCATTAAAACACTAACAGAACTAGGTTTTAGAGGTTTTCCGAAAACCGGGGTTTAACCTACAACTTCGGTAAAAACCCATAAAGTTTCTCGGATTGGAAACCCGGAGTGTATCTCATCACGATTTTTAGCTGGTTCTTACCACTGCTTTTGGGATCTTCTGGATCTCCGAAGAAGCCAGCAAATTCCGACTTAAGTGTCAATTTGTCTGCTTTCTTACAAATTGAAAGTGGAATATGAATTATTGTGTTGTGGAAATTTTGGTTTGACTGGGGATTCAGGCATCAAATATCGGTTAGCGAACTAAATCTTAACATTAAGGACGGACTTCAGTCTTCGAACCAAATTGTCTTGCAGCATTTGAAAGACTCGTGATTCGAATCACCTATTTCAAGACATGGAGCTTACTTCGTAGAATAGAATCATAGAAGATCCCACAAAAATAAAAGAAAGTTAAAGGAAAGAATCTGATAACATAGAATCTGATGGTAAAGACCCTTAAATTCAGAAAAAGCTAGTTTCTCTTGGGAAGAGTTGCCCAAAAATGTTGTATGGAAGGGACACATGATCGCTACCGATTTCCTTGACTGTGAAACCCGTTCTAATTTAATTTTCTTTCTCTTTCATCTTTCTTCCAGCGAGCTGGCCAGTCCGCGTTGTCAATCCCGCGAGTCGAACACTTCGGCTACGGGACCGGGTGACACACGATGCCCCTCAAATGAATCACACTGCTCGGCCAACAATGATTGCCTGACCCCAGCACCAACGCCCACATCCACCACACCCACTTCACCCACGGTTGTGGGTCTACCACTAACGGCCACTTTACCGCCTGCTGCAGCAGCTGCTTTACTGCCTCAACAGTCGGCAGCAATGGCTGCTTATTTGGCCGCAGCGCAACAGAATCATTTGCTACTGACGAATCCTTTGGCGGCTGCTGCTTCCCTGGTGCAACAAGCCACGCAACAGGAAGCCATGGATGAGGAATCGCCTGCCTTGGATTTTAGTCGTAAGCGTGTGTCCAGCGAAGGAGAGGAGGAAGAAGAGGAGCCCCAAGAGCAAGGCTCTGGGGAGGGCGAGTCGGGACCTTTGGATCTATCGGTAAGCACGCGTAAGCGTGACGAGCGGGACTCGCCGGTTAGGAAACTGCCACGCACCGGTGACTACAAATCTCCTTTGCCACCTGGCAGTTGGGTGCCTCCTCTAAATCCCTATCTGGCAGCAGTGGCGGCCAAGACGAGCAGTGAGGCAGCTAGCAAGGCGCTGGAGAAGATGAGCGAAATGTCCAGGCTGGAGACACCGCCACCGTCTACCGCCGGACGGAATGCCACACCATCTACAGGCGGTGGAGGACGACACAGTGCCTGGCAATCGCATTGGCTCAACAAGGGAGCCGATGCAGCCAAGGATGTGTTCAAGTGTGTGTGGTGCAAGCAAAGTTTCGCCACCTTGGCCAATCTCACCAGTCACATGAAGGAGACCCAGCACTGTGGCGTGCAGATTCCCTCACCCTCATCCTCGACAGCTGGCAGGTTGCCGCCTACCTCTACTTCCACTTCTGTCTGCTCCAGCACTAGCAGTTCCACCTCAACGTCCTCTTCCAATTCCTCCAAATCGGAGCTGAATATGCTGATCAAGGAGACCATGCCGTTGCCACGAAAACTGGTACGTGGACAGGATGTGTGGCTGGGCAAAGGGGCCGAACAGACGCGTCAGATCCTGAAGTGCATGTGGTGTGGCCAGAGTTTCCGTTCTTTGGCCGAGATGACCAGCCATATGCAGGAGACGCAGCATTATACAAACATTATTTCCCAAGAACAGATCATATCCTGGAAGTCGGGCGATGAGCGGGAGCGTGAACGACCCCAGAATGGCGGAGGGAACTCAGCTTCCTCTGCTTCAGCTTCTGCTTCCGCGCAAAGTGTAGCGGCTGTTCTCACCTGTAAGGTGTGCGATCAGGCGTTTGCCACCCTCAAGGAGCTCAGCACTCACATGGCTCAGCAGTCGCACTACAAGGAGCCCAGCACCGCGGTTTCGCCACCCGCAGCGCCTCCGGCTGCCTCAACCAAGCGTGGCACTCCAACCGCCGGCCGTCAAGGACGCAGCGAGAAGCGCAAAAAGTCGTTACCCGTACGTAAACTGCTGGAGCTTGAACGTTCTGGTTCCGCCGGCTCCTCTTCGTCTGGCCTAGACTCGGCCCTCAAGCCGCTGCGCGACTTTGCTGCCGCCACCAAGATCACCTGTGAGAAATGTGGCAGCAAAATCGAGACCGCTTTATTTGTGGAGCATATACGCAAGTGCCTGGGCGATAGCATACCCATACCACCTCGACGTCCCTCAACACAAAGTACTACGGATCATCGCTTGCCCAGTCCTGTGGGTGAAAAGCCGCCCTCGGTGTTAAATGCCCTCGAACAGCTCATCGAGAAGAGCTTCGAGTCGAGGAGCTCTCGCCTGTCGGGTGGATATCCGGAGACGGGCACTCCGCTGGGCGCCAGCATTTTGAAGCGTTTGGGTATCGATGATAGCAGCGACTACACCAAACCCCTAATGGATGCCCAAGCCATGCATCTGCTACGCTCGTCCTACTCCCATCATGCTACACGCGATCGCAGTGCCAGCGAATCGAGCTCTACAAGTCGCGTGGAATCTGCTTACACACCGGAGCGACAACATGCACAGACACCCAGGCGCACACCGGAGACACCAGCTCCGCCAGCTCCTCCACCGCCGCCGCCCACAGCCATCAAGTCGGAACCCTTGGAGGTTGAGACCAATGAGTTGGAGAATAGACAGCAAATTAATGTGAAGAAGGAGTTTAGCGTGGATAATCAACGAGAGAGTCCGAGATCAGTAAGTGGACGGTCGAGTACATCACCTAATCCTTCGGCTCCACCCAATGATAGCGGTAGTCTATTGGCACTTAACTCCATGTTCGATCAGCTAAGCAGCGTGGAAGCCAATAACAATAATAATAATACGGGTAAGTGCAAACAGATGACGGGGGGAAAAATCAGAAGTTGAATTTAGAAGTGTCGTGGGTTTGGCAGAAAGGTTGTGAAAGTTTCGATAAAAGTTGACAACTCTTGTCATCTTTGGTCACTCCTCAACAATGATTGGAGTCTTATTCGAAACTGATGGCACAGAGAGTTTAGAGAGAAGAAATATCTTTATGGAGAACTGATTTATCTTTACAAAACAGGGACAGGAGATTCCAAAAAGTTCTCAATATAAAAAGCCTTTAGGGACTCGATCTAAACACTAGCTTCAAAGAATTCTTTATCCGACTGCTTCCCCCGGCCACAAATTTATCTTAGGCCTTTAATCTATCTATTCTGAAAAGGGCAATAAAATCCGAGCAAAAACACCAAAGTTATACATGAAACAATTTTGGTTATGGGAGCGGGGAGAGCGCTGTGCTTTTTTCAGGCAGCTAGGTCCCTGCAGAGGAAGTGTCTAGTTTACAACCGAAAATGTAGCAGTCGCTAAAAACTTGCAACTGGTTGCACTTCCTAACCAAATCAATGTATTGAAGTCGTCCATTTTACAAGGGAATGTCATAGGAAGGTGACAATTGTCCCTACAGCATCCATTTTCAACCAGTTAAAACAGTTAGAATAGCAGTCATAGGAACGATCGGTTGAAAAGACGGTAAAACTTTTTGTTTTCAATGCTATCGCTCCCACCCGTATTTATATGTTCTTAATTTTCATTTCTTTCTTTATCAAAAGCACATTTTAACAGTATAGATGCAACGAAAGAAGGTCTGACGACCGCGTTTGAAGCGTCAGCCAAATTTTTACCATGGAACAATACACGAAGTGAATTTACATCAACAGAACAAGCAATTGTGAAAACTCAACGTGCTTTAAAAATTAAAAAAGTACGATATGTAAATGGGACGTAAATACAAAACCGTATTTACGCCACAAAATTCTCAGGAGATTCAAGAGTGCCTATACGAAAAAGTCACAGTTTGGTGCGGCGCTAGTGCGAAAACGGTCATTGGCCGTTTTTCTCAAATGAAATGCATTACCATCAACCAGGAGCGGTTTATCGCGACATGATGACCATTTTTTTTGTGATGCCAATTATTTGTCGAAAGCGTATGAGGCAGTTCTGGTTTCAACAAGACGGCGCTCCACCGCACACAAGTCGCATAACAATCGATTTTCTGAAGAAATTTTCCGGGCCGTTTATGTCGAAAAGTGGTGATTTGGACTGGCCATCGCGTTCGCCGATTTGACGCCGCCTGACTTCTTCTTGTGGGGATATTTGAAGTCAAAGGTTTACGTTAACAAGCCAAGGACCGTAGAAGAGCTCAAGGACAACATTCGTGAAGAAATAGCCGTATTCCGGCCGAAATGTTGGCGAAATCGATGGAAAATGCTGCAAAAGGGCCACCGGGCGGCATTTGAAGATACATATAAAAATTAGTAAACAAATCTACTGGACATAATGATTAAATGCAACCGCCATTAGGAACGATCGGTTAACAAAGTTAGAAATTTTAGTGAGAAAAACTTTTTTGTTTTCAATGTAAGCGTCTTTATACTCTCCCGATATGAATGTTATCTGTTTCAACACAATTTTGGAGAATTTGATCAAAATCGGATGAATATATCGTATAGCCTATTTGGCAGCATATATCATGCTCCAATGGTATATAAACTTCGGTCGAGCCGAAGTTAGCTTTCCTCTATTTTTTTTGTTACTAGTTGACAATTTTTTTGTAGGGATCGTATGAGTCAGTGTGCGCGTGCCTAATGCTTTTGTATCTCAATTGTACGGGGTATTTCCGAGTCGGGCCAACGCTCTTACTTGTTTTACTTCTTTTTTCGATAATAATTTGAAAAAAGAAGTGAAAAAGCTTTTCCTGCTCCCTTCTGTTAGATTTTAGTGCCAATATTGAAGTGAAGTGAATAAAACCAATTTAAAAACAGGATTACTATCTTAAATCCGAGACGAAACGGCATTATATTTCCTAACTTTAAGGAGTAAGCCAGGCAAAATAGGCACAGAGTATACACTCAGAGAAAAAACCAAGCCGATCGTGCTTGATATCAAGCAGTTTTGATATCAACAGTACGGTAAGACGGAATATTCTTGGATTCAAGCCGAAAATACTGAAATCAAGCACGGATTTCTGAGACGTTCGAAGTCAAGATTAATTGTCTTCCCTATCAAGCAGTTTTCGTTTTAAAAATCAAGAAGAAAAAATCTAAATTGAAGCCGATTTCGTCCGCCGAATCGAAGATTCCGGGTGTACAATTAATACGAAATAGGCAGTTAAAGGGTTTTTTTGGTTCCATCGATCCAGAGCATGTGCCAGAAAAAACCTTTAAAATCTATTTGTTGCATTATATAATCAAGATAAGTTTTGTAAGTCTATATATATAAAAGAGTTCTACCTGACTAATTGACTGACTGGTGACTGCGCCCGGCCTAAACCATAAAAGATAGGAAGCTGGGTTTTCCAGTAGTTTTATCTATACTGAAAGTGAGTAAAGTGAAACCTTTTTGTTTTTTATCCGATCAGAATCAAACTCATTTTTAAAGATCTAAACGAAACCGCTTACCAATCTACCGGAAAATTCACCCCCTGGGTGGAAAACGGTTACTTGGTTACAAGGTTACTTGGGCGAAAGTCATTTTCAAAGTTACACATAATAAATCATAAAAAACTTAATTTAAAAATTTTGGAAAATCTATTCTCAAAGTCGGAAAATTTGGGGAAAACTGCATTACGAAACTTTTTTGTTTTTCATCCGATCAGATTCAAACTCATTTTCAAATATTTATGTGTAAATTCAACAATAACTGCGTACCAATTTTCCGGAAAATCGTCTCACGGGAAAAATGGCAGTAAAATTCTGCACGCAAAAATTACCTTTTTGGCTTGAAACTCGGCTTGCAAAAATAGAAAGGGAAATAAATTGAGATGTAATATTCCGGTGTTGGAAAATTTGACCCAACTGTCCGAAAATTCCTAGAAAAGTCTGTATGCAAATAACTATTTTTCATCCGATTGACTTAAGACTCAGCTTTTTAGAGATACAACCAAAAAAATTAATTGCCTAAAACCGCTGAAAATAACCTCAAACTTAGGCGATTTGACCTCAAAATGGCACCAAAGACATCTTATCCTTACTTTAAGGTTGCTAGTGAACTTAAGTTTTAAGGTCATTTTAACCTTGATATAAGGCAAAAAACTGTCTTATTTTTAGGATTTTTATCCAAAAATCTGAGGTCAATTTTCCATTAGGCTTTATTAGTGTTAAATAAACTCTTCTTTCTGAAAAAGATAAAAACTTATCTTTTAAAAACTTTAAATTGCTGGGATTCGATCTCGGGTCCTCCGGATGAACACTATCGACATGGCGTCTCAGCCTTGTCAGCTACGGTCGATATCCGGGATGTAGCGTCAAATTACCCTAAAGAACCCAGTCATTAGTTAAGTTATCAGTCGCTTTAAGACGTGGAAGTTATGAGTTCGAGCGCACCTTTTTTTTATTTATTATTTTTTATTGGTTATTTTTTTATGGTTAACAATAAGTTTATTGCATAACAATCTACATTAGTCCCCAACCAATTGTACAAAGCAGCACTGCAGAATGCACAGTTACTACAGTACTGCTTTGTACAATCGGCAGAGGATCTAAGTGCATTGTTAGGAAAGAGATTCTTTGTTAAAAAGCCACAAAAAAAAAATAATAATAAAAATACCAAAAACAATTTACGCATGCAGTGTGAACCGAACTCACTTAGCTGCCATTACGAATGTTTAGGAAAAGTTACCATTTTTTTTGGTCATATCTGGACAATTAGGTAAAAAATTCCCTGTAGTACGGCTGGATCTAACGAATCCGCTAACGAATCGTTACTACCGGCTACCAGCCTAACCACCAGCCATGTTATTTGCCTAGTGTAATGGCGTGTCGGTACGTCTCTGCATTACCAGTCGTTAGTGAAAAGTCGTTGCGGTGTGCCCCCAACTCTACACTGGACGACTGGTGATGCAGCGTATACCGACACGTCCCTTCACTAACGACTGGTAATGCAGAGTCGCACCGACGGTACGTTTTGCTGACATTCCCATAGAAAATTCGTTAGGCAAATAACATGGCTGGTGGTTAGGCTGGTAGCCGGTAGTAACGATTCGTTAGCGGATTCGTTAGATCCAGTACCGGTACGCCGTAATACAGGGTTACCTTGAAAGTTTATTTTGTAGGCAATTTTTTAATTTAGGAGCTGCTTAACCTTAATTCAAGGTTTCATTTTTTTTGAGTGTACAATTCGATTTCATTTGTGGTTTTATATATATAGGAATGGCAGGGAAGTGGGTGGGAAGTGAATGGGATGTGGCTGGTATGTGGGTGGGAAGTGGTTGGGATGTTAGTGGGATGTGTGTGCTAAGTGGGTGGGATGTGGGGATATGGGTGCGATGTTGGTTGGAAGTGGGTGGAAAGTTGTTGGTGGGATGAGGGCGGGAAGTCGGTGAGATGTGTGCGGGAAGCGGGTGGTAAGTCGTTGAGAAGTGGGTGAAATATGGATAGGAAGTGGGTGGAATGGAGTGAAAAGTGGTTGGAAAGCGAATGGAAATGGGTGGGGATTGTAGGGAAAATGCAGACGCAAAGTCCTAACAGGGAAAATGCAAAGTAGCAAATTGTTTTAAATTCGGTAAATATTTGACTCTTTACGATCAATTTCAAACTGATTCTTTTATTGGTTCTATACTGCGACGGGTTATTTGCTAGTCATATGTATTACATTCTCTTTCCCATATTAACATATCTTTTCGTTTTCCATTTGTTTTTATTTCTAGGACACTACAACAACAATAGCTCCAAAAAACCACGAGCTCATCCCTTGGCCGCCTTACAGAAACTCTGTGAGACCACAGATCCGCCCGCTTCAAATACCCGGAGTACTTCGGTCTCTTCGGCGGCAAACGGAACGAGTGATCTGGTTGCCTTCAGTTGGGCCTGTAATGAGGCTGTTCTAAGCGATTCCATCATCAAGTGCTCATTCTGTGATACACCATTCGGCTCAAAGGGTGCCTATCGTCATCATCTGTCCAAGGTGCACTTTGTGAAAGATGCGGGTGAGGAGTCCCCCGGTGGGGCCACAATCTTCGCCCAAATCTTTGCCCATGGCCTCACCCAAACGGGCAGCTTCCAGAAGTCCGGCGGCAGCGCAACAACAGCCCTCACCTTCACCCACCATCAATCCATATGATGAGAGTCCGCAGTCCAAGTTTTTGAAATATACCGAATTGGCCAAGCAGTTGTCGTCAAAGAATGCCTAAGGTGGGGGATCAAGGGGTTGAGAAAGGACATTTAAAGCTGCAGCGAGGTACTTTTTTTAAAGAAATTTAAAAAACAAATTGAAATCTTATATTCGAAGTGTGATGCATAAATTCTCCCTAAAATGGCCAAAAAAAAAAAAAATATTTAAAATCATTTTCGGTTGAGCAGTGTCAGCTCTCAATCAGCTCAGCTAATTTACTGTTTGCACTCTGCTTTGATTTCTGATCAATGAGCGAGAGCAACTCCCGCTCTTTCTCACTGTTTCACTCTCTGCAGCCTTAAAAAATTTCCCCTACTTTAGCTGAATTACCCCAGTCTCTCTCTCTCTCTCTCTGTGTGTTTGTGCCCCTTTTGGCTTTCCACTGTGGGGCAAGGCAGTGACGTCACTTTGTATTTTTATTGTTTCCCAATCAGACATAAGGCCATCGCATTCGCACATTAGACAGAAAGAGAGAGAGAGCGCGCAGTGCCTGGCAATTCAATTACCACCACTTTGACGAACTGCTGTCCATCAACAAAGCAGGCGGGCGCCACTCGCATTCACACACACACACACACACTCAGAGACAAATTCAGTGCAAAAGAGACGGCTATATGACGAAAGGCGACGACAAGAGTTCGTCAAAAGCAAAGGCAAAAATTGAAAAACAAAACACAAAGCAAAAGCAAAAACACAACTGACCCATGCGGATTGGATGGAGCCTGTGAGAGGGCCAACAACAACAACAACAAAACCATCATGGTGGGTGGGGGATATTGAGTGGAATTGCAACCGGTTGGAGAGTGAGAGAAAATGCTTGTGCCGAGTGGAGTGCCAAAAACACAACAACAACAACTTACAAAAACGCAACGCAGTATACGTAAAGAAAGAAATCTCAAAATACACGAAACTTAAAACCAATAAAATTTTAAAAAACTAGAAAATATCCTTAGATTGATGTACATACACACAATTGTACTGTTAGCATTTTCCTTCCACTACAACTATACATATATTTACATATATATAAAGAAAGTCAAATCAAAATGTAATCCTCACACGGCAACTAATGTATACGCATGAATTATACAACTTAAATATATATATATACACACACTTATATATATAATCTCAACAATAACATTGAAAATACCTAACCTAAGATAATGCCTAAGAAACTTGCTAAAACAAAACACAACAACAAATGTAAAACATTTCATCATCCTCATCACCAACAACAACATCATTATCATCCTCCACTTATCTCTGATATCTGATATGGAATATGTATATGACGACGACGACTTGTATTTGAGTTTTTGTGATATTATTTTTAACAAAACCATTTGCTTCCTTTTCAAAAACCCCAAATGTAGCACCTAAGACTAAGTTATACGAGAGTACTAGAGCGATTTGTTTCCTCTTCCCAAACAACAACAACAAAAAAACTTGTAAAAATGCGATTCCAAAATTAGTGCGCAAAATGAATAAAAAACAGAAAAATACAAAATCAAATTTAAAAGAAAAAAAACAACAACAGCTCAATAAATTGAGAAAACAACTGCAAATTCAATAAAATGTTTATTGTTTCAATTTGGGGAAAGTGGACTATCGTACACTCAGAAAAAAAGTAGGGAATGTCAATTTTTAGTAAAGGAATGTTCTTAAATCAGCGCTTGTGTCCAGAGATACGCAAAGAGGGGAGTTTAACCTTACCTAATCGACCTCTAGCCAGCGATGAAAAAGTCGGTTGCCTCTCTCGCAGCAGAATCGTCATGTTGCGCTCGGCTCATAGTCTAGTTTAAGCACACAAGGCAATTTAAGAGGAACGCATGGAATTAGATGATGATGTGAAATTGAAACTTACACTGCCCACATCTAACATCTTACATCGTCAGTCAACGTCTCAGAAATGAGTTGTATCAAAAATTATAAAAAAAGAATGAAAAAAGAGAAAGGCAAAGCTCGTCTGTACCGAAGTTTTGATACACTTGAAATAGCTTGTCTCAACGGTTAGCGACTTCGACCAAACTTCGCAGATCAGCTTAAAAACATTACATATTACCCATGACCGTGTTTGAGAGCAGTAATATTGAGAACAAAACAGTTTTTCTTACTAAAATCCATTTTCCGAACGAACATTTGTATGGCAGCTACAAGAAGTAGTCATCCGATCCGGTCGGTTCCGACATATTAGCAGCGTGCAGTAAAAAGAAGACTCTGTGCAAAGTTTCAGCTCGATAGCTCCAAAACTGAGGGACTAGTTCGCGTAGAAACAGACAGACGGACAGACGGACGGACAAAGCTTAATCGACTCAGCTCGTCATGTTGATCAAGAATATATATACTTTATGTGGTCGGAGATGATTCCTTCTATGCGTTGCAAACTTCTGGGCAAAATTATAATACACTTTTCAAGTGTATAAAAAGAAAAATAAATTGGCATGAAATTTATTTAACATTTGCTCAACAATATCAGGCTTATGGAACTCATGGTGGTGATTAAAAAGGCAGATATTATTGGTCCTTAACCCGAAGGAAGATTATTTGGGCGTTTTGTGACATATTTTGCGAATTCTTATGCTCCAGTATCTTTCTTGCTAATTTAATCTGAATCAGATCTAGTCCGTTTTGGTATATGAGCATTGGTATTATCGATGCATTTGCTGCTTGAAATTTGAGTATTAATGTCAAATGTCCTCTGCGTAAAAGGTGGAAAGATCTGCATCATGTCCGGAATGGGGCGAGCACCTTTTATGATTTTGTCACATATCATCAATATGGTCCTGTTGCTAGCTTCTGTGCAAGGCGTGGTCAAGTCCTTTTCCTGCCGACTTAATATGTAAAAATAAAACTATTTTATAATGCATGACAAGTTTATCTGCCACTACTTAATTTCATGAGGAACGTGTGGAATAGAAACATTTCGCATCAGGATGTTAGATGTTGGATGTTGCTCAGTGGAAAAAGTTATTAGAAGAAACGTGTTGAATGCCTTCAGAAAATCTTCCTTTTTGTGACCGAATCTTATATAAATACACAAAAAATATATTCAACAAGTATTCGATATCGATATTTCGACATCCCTAGTTGCCAGGCGTGACGATTCCCGCTGTAAGTCCAGCTAAAATACTTCTCAGTTCGGGAGAGGAGTAGCAGCTGAACGGAGAGAGCAAGTAAAGTTGGAGAGTCTTGCATCAAGAATTACGGCATCAAACATGAATACTTGGACCTACGTAGAGGGAAAAATCGAAGAACATTGGACTCAAGATGAGCACAAAAGTTACCAAAAACACTATATGAACGTTTGTTGTCTTTTGTACACACAATTTTTGTTCACAATTTTACTCCAAAGAAAAAATTGAACAAATAGAACATCTGCCCTCATAAAAAGTTAACTGATTTTCTGAACAGATTTTTTTCTTTCTGTGTAGGTTTTTGATTCGCTTTTTAACCAAGAAGTTTAGTGCTAAAAGGTGCTTTTGAAATCTCGTGGTCCAAGTACACTGAAAAACAAATCATTCCAATCCGCCATTTCCGCGATCAATTCATGCCAAAAGGGTACCAAAAAGGGTTGATCCCGGAAAGGCTGAAATCAAATTGATCGGTATTAATTTTTAAAAACTTTAAAAAAACGAGAAAGGCAAAGCTAACTTCGTCTGTACCGAAGTTTTCATACACTTGAAATAGCTTGTCTCAAGGGTTAGCGACTTCGACCAAACTTCGCAGATCAGCTTAAAAACATTACATATTACCCTTGACCGTGTTTGAGAGCAGTAATATTGAGAACAAAACAGTTTTTCTTACTAAAAACCATTTTCCGAACGAACATTTGTATGGCAGCTACAAGAAGTAGTCATCCGATCCGGTCGGTTCCGACATATTAGCAGCGTGCAGTAAAAAGAAGACTCTGTGCAAAGTTTCAGATCGATAGCTCCAAAACTGAGGGACTAGTTCGCGTAGAAACAGACAGACGGACAGACGGACGGACGGACAGACGGACAGACGGACAGACGGACGGACAAAGCTTAATCGACTCAGCTCGTCATGCTGATCAAGAATATATATACTTTATGTGGTCGGAGATGATTCCTTCTATGCGTTGCAAACTTCTGGGCAAAATTATAATACACTTTTCAAGTGTATAAAAATTTTGTAAGGGACGGGGGTAATGGGAAGGAAAACTTTTTTTGAAAAATGTAGATTTCAAAGGCGAAAACAAAGGCCATACTTTCGTAGTTTTTTTATTTTGTCATAATTATACAAGTTATACTACAACAATTACCTCTAAAATTCAACTCCACAGAGAAAAAAAGATACCCCGTACAATGGATATTCAAATATCCACATGATGATCCATTTTTTTAAAAATCCTTTTCATATTTTTAGTTCCTTTGGATGAAGTATAAAGATCAATTAAATATTTCATTTCTGATATATCCTTTTTAGGCGAAAATTAATCGATTTCGAAAATATCCACTAAATCCCAAAAAAATATACTTAACTATCCAGTCGAAATGAATACCGAAAACATCCTAAGGATCATCTTTTTTCTCAGTGTGCACTATCATTTCAAGGTCAAAGTTAATTTAATTTCCTGCTTACTATTCAAATATTTTGGTTCGACATGGATTGCAAAATATACAAATTAACTGCGTCGAAAATTTTGGGTTGAGTACAAATGTCTTTTACCGTCTAAAAAATGTTCAAAACGCGGGGCAGACTGGATCACTCGACATGGGACCAACAAGAATTAACAAAAGTCCAGTGTGATCTTCTTTCACAAACTGATTTCCACTCACAAAACATAGAAAGGCTCTGAGAAGGGCGAATTGCCACATTATGGCCCCAAAAACCAGCAATATTTCGAAAATTTATTAAAATCCACATTTCACAAGCTGTTTCAACAAATTTTGTCAACGAATCAGTTGCGGTGTCTAACTCGTCCGATTTCTATAACGGTTATATTTAAAAAAAAAAGTTTTTAGCCAATATAAATGCCTTGATTGGTTTAGTCCCTGGTTTGGAGGTAAAACTGAAAAAAAGAGCGCCGCATGGTAAGGAGCATATAATAGCCCATATAATTGCGGCCTTACTTCGCAGAGCCCTTAATTAATAATCATTAAAAAACATTGCGAGATGTGTTGAGCAAATTTTACCTTCAAGTAGGGTTGTCGAATATTTCAAAAAATATCTATATCGATATTTTTGCCGATATTGAAAAATATATCATTTCGATATAAATATTTTGGTGTCAAAAAAATATCGATATTATCGATATTTTTTGATATTTTTCAATAAAAGCCCGGATCTTAACAATGAGCAGGTCTATGGAGGTAATTGAGGCGTCATTTGACGCGTAATAAGAACTACAATCTGACTGTGCAAGAAAAAATATAGATTTGATGTATATTTATTAAATTAACAAAAGATATTTATTGATGTGAAACATCTTAATTTCGGTACGGACGATTTTAGTAGGAGTAAAACTGATTTCAGTGTCACGTGACGCTGACGGACGATTTTAGTAGGAGTAAAATTTAATTTCAATGTCACGTGACGCTGGCGTTATTCATATTTTATGTTGTTTTGATTTGTAGAGTTTCTCAAACACACACACAAAAGGATGGGCTAGGAAAGATGCTGAAGAGGAGCAACTGGGGGGGGGTCTGGGAAAGATCTGGGT
Organism: Lordiphosa stackelbergi; assembly: GCA_018904235.1. Taxonomy (NCBI): domain Eukaryota; kingdom Metazoa; phylum Arthropoda; class Insecta; order Diptera; family Drosophilidae; genus Lordiphosa; species Lordiphosa stackelbergi. The sequence goes on along the minus strand of JAEIFU010004163.1, from coordinate 4,459 downwards.
GTGATCTTGGGATTTGGTGGTAGGGATTTATGTGGAAACTTATCTTGGGCGGGATTTGGGAATTTTGCAGCGATATGGGTAGGATCTGCGTGGGATTTAGATGAGGATCTGGGTGGGAGCTGGCCGAGATCTGGGTGAGTTCTGGGTAGGATCTTGGAAGGGATCTAGAAGTGATCTGGGTGGGATCTTGGCGTGATCTGGGCGGGATCTGAATGGAATCTGGAAGGGATCTGGGTGGGATCTTGGATCTCACCTTGGTGGTATCTTGGGGGTGAAACACCATCATTTATCTATGGATTACCACAATAAACTTCCTGAAAAAATGAATGAACAGAGCAGCAAGTGATTTTGTTTCTGGTATTTTTACTCCCCGTTAAACTTCTTCTTTCAAAAGAGTGCTCTTGCTGATTTATATACCATTGAGAGAATGGGAAAATGCTTTTAAACTTAGGATCATGTTTCAAACAAAGACGCGTGAGTGCTAGCGACACTATAAACCTATTTTATTTTTTTTTCATATATAACATAAGAAGTTCTGGAAACTTATTCATGAATTTAAATTTATGGAACAAATGCAATGTTTACTTTTTTAATTCATCATCTTTCAAAACTAGAGCATTCGAACTACAAAGCTTAAAAACTTATTCAGTTAAATCTTCGAAACCGTAAAAACTTCTGATTTTGCCAATAATCGTTAGATTAAGATTTTAGGAAGACGCGTTGAGCTCTCATGCTCATCGGTCATTCGGCTTCTTGTGTCAGAAACCACACTTTTTATAGCCGGGGCCAATCGTCCCGATGGCACGGAGCTTCCCGGTGTAATAAGATATGAAATGCCAAGCCAGAACGCACTGGCAATGCGGGTTTTTCTGCAATCCAGAACTTAATAGGGTCCCGTTCCAGGGCAAACAACGGTAAATTCCAATTGTACTCCAATAATTTATTCTTCCTAGTCCTGGTGGTTGTTGAGAGATCATGGCAGTATTGTGATTAGCGAAGAGCGTTCCTTCAAAAATTTACGTTCTAGATGTCGCACACTTGTGTTTAAAGGAGAACAGTATGTGTGCAGCATGACTAAAGGCGAATGCCACTGTTTGACGATAGTCGTCATGCAGCAAACATGTTATTCTTTACTGTTTTTAAAAATGAGCTATATTTCAATACAGAATTTCGTCCAAAATTTGGTCTTATATTTTCCCACCAAAATTAATTCGAGTTTCGCATAAAAAAAAGGTTTGAAAATTTTTTTTTTCAACTTTTAAAATGACACGGAGGTGTAGGTCGTCTACGTAACATTTGTAAAAACTTTGATGGCTTTTCGCAGAGAATCATACTAAAAATACACAGTTTTGATTATTATAACCTTGGAGAGGGTGTATTGAAAATGTCCGGATGTTTGTAACGCACAGAAGGAAGCATCTCCGACCACATATAGTGTCTTTGGTACAAATGCGCTGCAGATTTGTCGGATCCGGATCGGATGACTATAGCATATAGCTACCATAGGGAACCGTTTGAAAAAGTAGTTTTAGTGAGAAAACCTTTTTTGTTTTCAATGTTATTGCTCCCAGTCATCGTATTTATAAGTTTTCTATGATTTCACCGAGTTTTATCAAAATCGGACAACTATATAGTATAGCTGCCATACAAAGTATAGGTCTGAAAAAGTCTTAGTGAGAAAAAACATTTTGTTTTCAATGCTATCGCCAAACTTTACAGACCAATATTATATACGACCACACAATTCTGTCAAGTTTGATTCAAATCGGATGACCATAGCAAATAGCTGCCATTGGAACGATCAGTCCGAAAGTAGTTCTAGTGAGAAAAAGTTTTTGTTTTCAATGGTAGCGTGTTTCCAGAAATCTAAATATTTTTGAGAATTTGAAAAAAATCATCTTAGTCATAAAAATTTTTTATTTTTTAATTTTTTTAAAATAAATTATTTTATTATAAAAAAATAAGAATTTTATTTTTTTTTTTCTTAGTTTTTTAATAATAAGTTTATATTTAAATAATAAAAAATTTTAATAAATAATATTAAAATTATTTGTTTGAAATTGTTTCTATTTATGTAAAGTATCGTACCAAAACTGAAAATTTATCTCATCTAGTATAGGAATTTAGTGTAGAAATGCCCTGAAAAGTTCCTACGTTCCGAAATAAACTGTAATATTTCAATACACCGAGGGAAGAACCCGAAAACTTTGGACTCAAGATGAGCCCAAACGGTACCAAAAACTGTGCTTGAACGGTATTTCTCAGTTGTAGTACAATGGTCTCACTTTAAGAACTATTTAGTCCGTAAATACACATTTTTTGTTTTTAAGAACTTGTTTTGGGTTGAAATTGTTCCGTTTTCGAGAACATTTTAAACTCAACTGGGGAAAACATTTGATTGATTTTGGACTAGGTGTGCTTCAGTTTTGGGGTTTGGTGGAGTAGGGGAACGGGCATTGCATTTGGGAATGGAAGGGAGGGAGAGCAGCAACTATTATTTTACAAGCGCAGGGATATAGATACTGCGTCCTCCGCCCAATAATATTCAATATGGATCAAAGAGACATCAACAAACTTTGAATTTTTTCAACGACCCACTACTACTCCAGTTGACTTGTTCCATTTAAGTCTTTCAGAAAAACACAGAATAATTTTTTTGCCTGGCTGGGATTGAACAGTAACCCCTTCTGCACTTAACGAACAATGTATTGAATGGCGCTTTAGCACATTGAGCCGTTGCACACTTTTGCAGATTCACATTTGAAGGGTTACTAATACTTGGTTGAGCTGACAAAAAGTCTTTGTCCCTCATTTCCCTCTGCCGAAAACCGGTTCTGAATATAAAGCAAATTTTCGTTCGTTAGGATAACTGCCTTCTGTTACAAAAATTTGAAGCAAGCCCGGCCCTGGTATACGGTGGGCCCGTAAGGTTTCTAACTCCAACCTTGATGGGTTTGTACAATAATTTTCAAGGTCCTTTTATCATTTTTGACCCCGTTTGACTCAGATAATCTCCGTAATTCTCTTGAAGTGCATTCACTCAACATTAACTCAATTAGTTGCGAATCCAAGTCATTTATTTTAACTAGTCCAAGGACTGGTCGCTGCCTCAAGTGCTCCCAAAATGTTTCAGCAAATCCGCAAATACGCCTCCCCATTCCCGCTGCAGACCCCCAAAACATGGCATATCAAATTGTAAACTAATATTTGCTAATAAACACGCCGAGTTAATTAAACCTGAATTATGGGGCACATGGTTATGTAAGCAGGGGCGGGAGGGGCGAAAGGAGGATAACGCAGGAACAGGAACATGCGCGAAATGTGAACGCGATTCGCTGATTTATGGGCAACAAAGGATTAAGACAACGCCAACCAGATGCAGATAGGAACTTCATACGAGTGTGTGTGTGTGTGTGTGTGTGTGTGTGTGTGTGTGATTTGTAATGTGTTTGGCTCTCGCTTGATGACGATCCAACGCCACACAAAATCTCCTCGAAAACTTCAATTGCCAAAGGATTCATTTTCACTTAAAATTTATGATGTGTGCATGTTGGGGGCGGGGCAAATGCCTGAGGGAAGATGGGTGTTTCGGGGAGGTGAGTGGGGCATATGTGTCGTGTGTCACATTTGCGTTAAGAGATAATTTTTGGAAAATGTTTTGAAACAACTTTTTCCTGAGTTTCAGTTTCAGTTGAGGAGGCTTCATTGACGGTTTTCGGCTTTTTCTTGTTGCCAACTTGGCGCACGGGCGGGCCATGGCCACCTTTGGGTAACCCCACTCACTCCTCTCTCTAGTGCTGCCGCCGCTTAATGAGATACAAACACATAAATTCTCAAAACTGTCATGCATCGCACATAACGGTTTACTTTTTTGCTCTTTGATAAGCTCATGAGAGAGTGTGTGTGTGTGTGTGTGTGGGAGAGAGAGACGGTGAAGGGGAGTGCCTTGCTTAGAGCAGCAGTTCAGAAAGAGACGCTTGAGGCATAGATGACAAAATTAAATTCATATACAAAGTGGCCCCATTTCAAAATCCAACTGATCCCATTCAAAAAGATACGTATTTGGAGATGAGCGAGTTCTGAACTTTTCAGGCACGTAAAGGAACGAAACGGAACAGGACAAAATACAGATGCCTTTTTCGAATTTGTAAGGAAGAGTGCAAGATCTCTCAAAAACCAATCAGAAATTAGATCAATCATTCCCGAAACTACCGATGTTATACAAAAACGATGCATACTTTTTGGCTTTTCCGTAAGGAACACAACTTTGGTCATATATTGACTGTCTGCTAACATAATGTAATAGTTTTAACATTAATGTTAATGCTCTTTTAACTAACTTAAGGGAAAGCTATAAAATATTTATTCAAACAAAATTTAATTTATCAATGTTCAATTTTTGAAAATTCATTTAAAGTATTTCGTGTATTTTGGGTTAGAGGAAATTTTAAATAACGAA
>JAEIFU010004162.1:0-18675 GCA_018904235.1 Lordiphosa stackelbergi | reverse complement strand
CTGTTCTAAGTAATTTGGTTCCTATAGCTTTGAACTCCTTTTATTTTAAAATTTATTTGAATAAATGGGGAGGCGCACTTGCATATCTTTGGTGTTTTTGCTCGATCTTATAGTGGTATACAGAATAGACAGCTATTGGGCCTTACTGAATATATATTAAGTCACTAGGGTTCAAGCTTAAAAATTTTAGCCTAACGGTTTTTCGCTGTTAAAGAAGGAGGAGGAGGAATTTGGCAATTCTGGAGCAAACTCGATGTGGGTGCAGTATACACCTACATACATGCCAAAAATTGTGGTCTATCTGTTACATTCTCTGAGATCTACGCGTTCATACAGACAGACAGATGGACAACGGACAAGTCTAAATCGACTCGGCTGTTGATGCTGATCAAGAATATATATCTCTTGGGTCGGTTACTTTCTTCGTGGCTGTTACATACATTGCACAACTTCGCGTCCCCTTTTCCCGTTTTATGGGATATATATATAAAAGAGTTCAACCTGACTGACTGACTGACTGACTGACTGACTGACTGGTGACCGTCGCACAGCCCAAACCATAAAAGATAGAAAGATGAGATTTTCACAGTAGTTTTATCTTATTCTGAAAGTGAGTACTAAGAACGGATTTTGGAAAATTCTGTCGGGAAATGTGGAAAATTCGCGGAAAACTGTTGTATGAAACTTTTTTGTTTTTCATCCGATCAAGTTCAAACTTATTTTCAAAGATCTATATGAAAATTCAACAACAACTGCATACCAATCTTCCGGAAAATTCACCCCCCCTGGGTGGAAAGTGGGTGGTCAAGGTTGTATGTGCAAAACTTTAATTGCCAGCGATTTGCTCCAAACTCATTTTCAAAGTTACACATAATAAAATATAGGAAACGTAACTTTAAAATTTTGGAAAATCTATCGATGAAGTCGGAAAATTCACGGAAAACTGTTGTATGAAACTTTTTTGTTTACTATCCGATCAGATTCAAACTCATTTTCAAAGATCTATATGAAAATTCAACAATAACTGTGTACTAATTTTCAGGAAAATCCCACCCGGAAAAGCCGGAAAAGGGTCGGAAAAGTTTGTATGCTAAAAAATTTTTTTCATCCTATTGACTTGAAACTTGGTTTGCAAGAATAGTACGAACAATAATTCGACACATATTTTCGCGATATTGGAAAACCCGCCCACGAGGAAAATGGCCGGAAAATTCTGAATGCAAAAAACTATTTTTCATCCGATTGACTTCAAACTCGGTTTGTGAGTATAGTAAGTGAAATAAAATGAGATGTGATTTTCCGATGTTGGAACCTTTGACCCAACGGTCGGAAAATTCCTGGAAAACTCTGCATGCAAAAAACTATTTTTCACCAGATTGACTTGAAACTCGGTTTGAAGGGAAAGAATACGAAATAATTAGTGATTGCATTTTCCGATGTTGGAAATACCGCGGGGAAGTGGGAGAATAGTGGGCGGGAGTGGTAGGTTAGTGGGAGGGATGTGGGTGATATGTGGGCGGGAACTGGGCGGGAGGGATATGTGTGAGAAGTAGGTGTGAAGTGCGTGGGAATCGGAAGTGAAGTGGGTGGGAAGTGGGTATGAAGTGGGTGTGAAGTGGGTGGGAAGTGGAAGGAATGTGGGTGAGAAGTGGGTGAGATGTGGGCGGTAAGTGGGTGGGATGTGGGTGGGTGGGTGGTGGGTGGGCAGTGGGCGCGAAGTGGGTGGGAAGTGAGAGGAATGTGGGTGAGAAGTGGGTGGCATGTGGGTGGAAAGTAGGTGGGAAGTGGGTGGAAGCTGTGTAAGAAGTGGATGGGTAGTGGGTGGTGTGTGGATGGGATGGGGGTGGTAAGAACTCAGCAGCAAAGTCGTATTGGTGAAAAAGCAAATTAGTAAAACGTTGATTTCAAGCCGATGTATGTAAAATTCAATTTTTGGGCTCTACAGAAGAAATCTCTATAAATAGCAAAGAGAGTGTCCTGACTGATTCACTGACTGATTGGCAATAATCGCACAGCCTAAACGGAAAGAAATAGAAAGCTGAAATTTGGACAGGAGTTTCTGTCAGTGGCGAAAGTGCGTACTAAGACGGGGTTTTGGAAAATTCCACCCGGAAAAGTCGGAAAAGCGTCGGAAAAGTTTGTATGGGAATAATGTTACACGAAATAATTCGACACGTGTTTTCCCGATGTTGGAAAATCCGCCCACGAGGAAAATGGCCAGAAAATTCTGCTTGAAAAAAACTATTTTTTATCCGATTGGCTTCAAACTCGGTTTGTAAGGATAGAATACGAAATAGTTTGAAATGTGATTTTCCGATGTTGGAAAATTTGAACTAACGGTCGGAAAATTCCCGGAAAATTCTACATGCAAAATAGCTATTTTTCATCCGTTTAACTTGAAACTCGGTTTGTAAGGTCAAAATGAGAATTTATTTGTGTTTTCATTTTCCGATGTTGGAGGGATGTGGATGGGATGTGGGTGGGATGTGGGCGGGAGGGGGAAGTGATGTGGGTGGGATGTGGGCGGTAAATGGGCGGGAGGTGGAAGGGATGTGGATGGGATGTGGGTGGTATGCAGATGGGAAGTGGGTGGGATGTGGGCGGGAAGGGGCGGGGGGGGGGGGGGGGGGGGGGGTGGGTGTTGGGCGGGGAGTGGGTGGGATGTGGGCGGGAGGTGGAAGTGATGTGGGCGGGAAAGGGGCGGGATGTGGGTGGGATTTGGCTGGGATTTGAGTGGGAATTGGGTGTAGAGTGGGTGGGATGGGGGTGGGAGTTGGAGGGAAAACCCATCAGCAAAGTTCGATTTCTGGGGTCAACGGTGTATTGTTATATCTAATATTGTTTTGTTCTATACTGTTGAAGGCGCAGCGAAGCGCGTCGGGTTATTTGCTAGATTTTTATGAAAAGCTTGATATATATAAGGCCCCTTGCCAAGTTTCAGTCGTAGAGCTTTGAAACTGACTGAGTGGCAACGCATTCTTTAAGGGCAACTTTTTATTTGTTTATAACTTCAAAAATTCATAACTTTTAAACTATAAAAGTCTCCATCTTTTTGAAAACACCAAAATTTAAGTTACGTTTAGGACAATAAATTGTTTATGCTTAGAAGCTATATCATGGTGGTTAACACTGAGAAAAATTATAAATAATTTTTAGCAACAATTACTTAATATTATTAAATAATTTAAAAATCTATAAAACTATTATTTGAGTAGCTACAGTAAAATACTTTTCACCAGTATCAATTTGATACCTGTCCGATAAACCAAACCTGAGATATCACGTTTTTAAAAAACCCTTTTTTTCCATTTTTCCGTTTTTGACGATTTTTGAAATTGTTAATAAAATTAAAAAAAAATTTTGTGCAAAACCGCAAATTACGTTATGATGGGCATGTCGAGATCTAATTTCGGATTTTTTTTTTTATTAAAATGAAAAATAAAAATTTTTTTAACTGTTCGGTTTATAAAAGAATGACCCATATATCGGGGAGAGTGGGGGTTGTGATCATAGTTTTGTTTTTCGAACATAACTTCGCCAAAAATCAATATTTTTTCGTTCTGTAAATTTTGTATTTTAGGTAAAAGATGCACAAAACTTTCCTCATCACTAGTTTTAAAAAAATTAAATTTTGGGTTTTTTTTTATTTCATATTGAAAAAAAAGTGATTTTTTGACATTTCGAAAATTTGTGGGGGTTGTGAGCCACCCATCTAAAAGTTCAAAATTCGTGTTTTTAAGCCATTATTCTTTATTAAATGAAAAAATGAAAAATTTTTCTCATATTCTGAATTAAGAAATATCAATGAAGAGTGAAAATTGATTGACGGCATCAGGGTTGTTTTTTTTTATATACGAGCACTTTTGCTTGTGGCTGTTCTTTTGTTTGCCTTTTCAATGTTTTTTTTACTTCTTTAGAGAGTTTTTCCTCTGTTTTATTGCGCGTCATTGCTATATTCTCTTTGAAAGTCAAAACCGACTTTTTTCAAAGTGGCTCACAACCCACCATATCTTACTTTTTTTTTGTCACGTCACATAACCAAAAAGAAATTGTTACAAAAAAAAAACATATTTCTATCAAAAAGGCAATTGACCAAAGATATTTCCTCATACTTACTTTTGTCATTACGAAAAAATTTTGTATAATATTCACAAGTCAAAAATGAAAAAAAAACTTTTTTTTTTTAAAAAAAGTCGAGTTCTGGTTCACGAACTTAAAGAAGGTGTAGACTGATAGGTTGCTTGCCAAAAAGTTAGGTAATAAGAAGGGGACACATGACATAAACAAAAAGATTTAAATATTTTTTTTTTGTGGCCACATATTCGAGTGGCTCACAACCCCCAGCGGCTCAGAACCCACCATTCTCCCCTACAAACAAAATTTAATAAACAAAAATACCTTGGACATTATTTTCCATAGTTTACTTCAATTGTTTAAATCAATTTTCGTTTATTTTAAAAGGCAAAAAACTTTGACAAAATTTTGCCACAACAAAAGCCACGTGCGGAGTTAAATAAATGGCTGACTTTCAGGGCTTCGAAAAACTTTAAGGGCTGCATTTTAGAATCATTTTTTTCGATTCTATGACTACTGGAATATACTTTTTAAAGAAATAAATAGACTTTTCCACAAATCACAATCTTTTTTTTTGACTTTATGCCAAATATTGACTTCTTTGGGACCTTTGTTCAACCCAAAATAACAAAAAAAAAAAAAAGAATAATATTATATTTTTTTTTTTTATTTATTAAAAAAATAAAAATTTAAGGAAAAACTAAAACTAAAAAAAAAAAAATATCCCTATATTTTACCTCACAAAATTATAATTTCGAAAAAGCTTTTTAAAATTGGGGGAAAACTGCTGTTAAAAAAATATTGCGAATGTTTGGTGACTATGAACAAAAAAAAAAATGAAAATTTTGATACATCAGAGTTTAAGAGAATAAAATTCTTAAATAAACACCACTTTTCGACCGGATTGTTCCTATGGCAGCTATAAGATATAGTCATCCGATCTTAACAAAAACTTCCAAATCTGTGTAAAAGCGTATAATATTAATAATCGCTGAAGAGAGACACGTTTACATTAAAATCAAAAAAGTTTTTCTCATTAAAACCCACTTTTCGACCGATAGTTTCTATGGCAGCTATAAGATATAGTCATCCGATTTTGACAAAAACTTCCAAATCTGTGTAAAAGCGTATAATATTAATAATCGCTGATGTGAGACACGTTAACATTAAAAACAAAAAAGTTTTTCTCACAAAGACCCACATTTTGACCGATAGTTCCTATGGCAGCTATAAGATATAGTCATCCGATCCGGTCGGTTCCGACATATTAGCAGTGTGCAGTAAAAAAAGACTCTGTGCAAAGTTTCAGCTCGATAGCTTTAAAACTGAGAGACTAGTTTGCGTAGAAACAGACAGACAGACGGACAGACAGACGGACAGACGGACAGACAGACGGACGGACAAAGCTCAATCGACTCAGCTCGTCACCCTGATCAAGAATATATATAGTTTATAGGGTCGGAAATGAATATTTCTATGCGGTTAACTAATGCAGAAAATAATTACAGATATGTTTTATATATGTTGCCAGGTCAGCTAGGTAGGATCCTTAGGAGCCTTTTTCTTGCCCTGATACCGTTAATCCTTCTTGATCTGTTTGGGTGAGCAGCAACCTTTGTCAAGTGAGAATGAACCACTCAACTCCGGTGATCGGTCTAAGGATTTTGGCCTGGGAGACCCTGATTTTGTTCAGGTGGGTCTTCGCGACGAGGCCCCTTACACCTGGACACCTTATCTCCATATTGGTGACAGGATGACCTTTGGTTTTTCAAGAGAGATTCTTATCGGCGTTGAGTTACTTCGAGTACTTCGGCAGCGTACTGCTTATAGGTAAGCACCTCCCCATATACAAACTCTGCCCACATCTAGTCCAAGTTCAAACATATTTTTTTCCCAGTGGAGTTTAAAATCTTCTTGAAAAAATCAATATCAACTCGGTTTGAATTTTTACAAGGTCTAATAAATAAAAAAAATTTGGTAACGTTTGTGCTTTGGTAACGTTTGTGCTCATTTTGAGTCCAATGTTCTCGGTTTTTCCCTCTGTGTAGGTATTTGAATGACTTTACTATTTCCAGTGGTGATCCATTTTGGGTCCATAATTCGTTGCTTTCTTGTCTCTTTCGGCTATCAAGTATCACTAGTACCTTAGACTTATCGATGTTAATCTTTAAGTTCAAAGTATCGCAATAATCCAGTGTACTATTTATCATGTTACCCATATGAAACCTCTATCTCTTACCATCTTTGAGATATGTACAGAGTATAACCACAAACTATTTGGTGTTAAGAACAAAACAATTTTAGTTTAATCACAGACATATTTTGTGCTGAGGATATGTTACTCTAAGGTTTATCCGATTTATCAAAGAGCAATGAATTTCGACCAGGCAATTAACTGTGTAAACTCTCTCTCTCTCTTTTGACTTAAAAAATATGTACAAATATTTGTCCACATATCGCATAATAGAGCAATTGTCGCAAATTGCTGTAATTTGCATTCATTCCATCCACACAATCAAAAAACTCCTCCTCCTCCGCGCTGCAGCTTTGCTGTGATTGGAAGACCCTTTTTTTGTGAATTTTTTCAACTCTATTTTTTGATTGACAACTTTTCTTTTGTGGGTGGGAAGGGGAGGGGAGGGAGTGTGTGCGGAACCGACAGCAACAATTTATCGCTTGGAATTATGAGCGACACTTTTCAATGGGTCCAACCACATTTTCGCATAAATTATGGGAGAGCAACTGCCTCCACCTTCTGCACTTGCTTGTTTACGGCAGCGAGGTTATTTGAATGTTTTGAATGTTATGGCATTACAACGGTTCAAGCTGCTTTGCTTGGCAATTATTTTAATCAATTTATATGCATGAAATTTGTTCCTTACCGTTGAGGGTGGGTGGCCCCCACCTGTTAATTTGTTGATTGACGGTTGATATTTAGGAAAATATTTGAAATATGCAGAGAATTTGAATCTGTAATTCACTTCACTCCTCCCCCTCGTAAGCAGCCAAATCGCTTGTAAGTGGGATTACAATTTGCAAAATACAAATCCTCTTACAAATACCCACTCAAGATGTTTCGTCACGTCTCCACAGCTTCCTCTGCAATCAGGCGACTTTTGGTCAAAGTTTCCCTTCCAGTGTGTGTGTGTGTGTGTGTCTGATGCATTTCCTTTTCCTGATAATCCTTGGGGGGCAGACACAACACTTTAAGGGTAGATTTACGGTCAATCCATCAAAGTTTTGCCACACAATAATATTTTGTTCCAGGATCATTTGGGAGTTGAGGCATCTTTACTGTTCCATTTTCCGATTGCCTGAGAACACGTGGTAATTCTCGATGGATTTTTTCTTATTATTTTGTAATTACTTATTACACATTCAGTGCTTATCTTGGGGGTGAGTGAAGATTAAGTGGCCCAGAAAAGTCATGAATTTATATGTATGAGCAGCTGATTTCGGAATGGGGGAAAAATGTAATGTCCAAATGGGTATGGCAGGTGGTAATTGCTTTTAATTATATTTAAGGGCATAACGAACTTGGGAATGTAGTCAGAAAGTGCAAGTAAAGAAATGAGGTAAATAAATAAATTAAGATAGGAAGCGTCACATTTATTGCTTTACCTGAAAAGCCATCTGGGCCCAACCAAATTCACAGCAATATTTCAGCTCGACTGCCAACAAGTAGCTGGTTAACTTAGAACACGGCGGTGCAGGTGTGCCCAGATGTTGCAGCTTTGTTTCTTAAAATTGAATAGTAAAAAACTTGAACATATTGATTGCTGAGCAGGTACCAGAAAAAATGTTATAAACTCCAGCTGGTTAAACTCCAATATCAAAAGCGTTTGTCTCAGATTTCAAACTTAGTCGCTTGATAATCCACTAAATGGGACCGGCTTTAAGATCGGGACTCTGTGGGGCACAGGTTTGAGTGCTTTACTTGTTGAATGGGAGGCGGTGGTTGTGCCCCCGCCTCTGAACATCTAATAATAAGTTTTTCTTTCTTAGGAAATATCTTTACACAACCGGGCTCCCCTACCCGCTATTGGCGCCAGTGGTAATGTAATTAATCTAGGCAAAAATAGGCTTGGCCTCGCCGAGGATTGGTAAGCTAGACTTCACTACTAGAAATTTAAGGTACATAGGCTGAGCCTCCATCAGAAATCCATTTCTTGCTTGCCAGGAGCCACCTTTTCTTTTTTTCCGTCGCAAGATATTCGCAAACAGCAAAATTTCCGAGTTCTTACCGTTCCACAATGGTCGGACTTGTATGGAAGAAGTTGACAAAAATAGTTGTAGGTGTCCTTCAGGTCTATAATTTACAATGTAAGCCTATAAATAATACTATAAATATATTTGGAAAAAATGGGCGTGGTTATACGCCCAGAAGCCCCATGCCACCACATTTATTTAGCAGCATTTTAATTAAAGTACGAAAAAAGTAATTTAAATGAACAGAAAAATTTGTCAATAAAATAATTAATTAATCTAACAACAACAGAAACTCTTTAATTTGATTGACGATTCAGTATATGTGAAACTGAATGATTAACCTTAATTATAAATCAACTCCATGTGAGTCACTTACACCACTAAGCAAGAAATATATAGAGGCTCAAACAGCAGAAAAAGTGCTATCAACCAAACGGCTGAGCCTGGAACCCCAGAAGCAGCCGAACGAAATGTCTAGCACCCCGCGAGGCGCTCGGCTGTTTCGAGTTCGAAAAAAAGAAAATTTTAGTAGAGCTGGAGAAACATCGATGGTAACATCGATGCATCGATGTTTTTGTCTAAGCTGCAAACATCGATGATTTTTTCACAATCGATGTTTTACAACTGCTGTAAACAAGAAACGGCCAACCTATTTTCTTATAAAATTTACTCGTCCATAGGGTAAGGTGACCAATTTGCGGTTCTGTCAATATGCCAACTATCCAAAAAATGTTGTTGAACCAAACCCTATTATGTATGAATATCCATTTCACGTGCTATAACCAAAAAAAAGTGCGTTTTAATCGAAACTCACTTCCACTTGATTTGTATACACTCCCTCTTTTAGTTCAAGAAATCTTTCGACTCCCTGTAAAGGAAGTGTGAAAACCTAAACAGTCCAAACTACAAATAATTTTTATAGCATTATTCGAGAAGTCGCCCTCCGGTGGAATAGTTTATTTTTAATAATAAACCGAATTTTTCTTCTGTTTGACATTTATCCACAATTTTACTTCAAATTCCATAACTCCAAAAGCCTCCAAATAGAAACTCTACAAGAAATGTCAGAAATCCTTACCTCTTTAGATAGGGTGCTTACTTTTTGCAAATTTCTGGGAGAAAATAAGCCACTATTTCACTAATTATCCTACTTATATTCGAGATGAGAGAAACACAAAATGGGGAAGTGAACTTTAGTGTCCCGCTGTCTGAGCACATAAAAGAAGTGGCTAAAAATATTTTTGTATTCCGGCAACATCCACAGCTTCTGAAAAGTGACACTCAGTAAAGATGGACAGACCCGTCGACCTTGAAGGCCAAAGAGTGGGAGCGTTGAATGTGCAGTATAAGAATTTAAATAATTTTAAAAATACTTAAAAAATATTTTATCTAGAACCCTAGAAGGCACATTGGTCTTATAATCAAATTTATATATATCCAATATATATTCTCATTTAATCTCAAGCAAGAAAGTGCTTTAGTAAGTTACATCTCAAGACTCTTAAAAATTTAAATAATCATCGTTGTTTCATCGATGTTTTACTGTAACATCGAAACATCGATGTACGTAGACATCGATGTTTCTCCAGCTCCCTAATTTTCAGTCGCAGATCAAATGCGGAACGGTGAGGCACGGCCGCGCATCTGCGTAACTGTCATATCTCGTTTCTCTGTAATGTGTATATGTACAAGTGCTCGCATCGTTTGCATGCGATGTGCAAAAGACACGGTTGCCGTCTTCTTTGTTATGTTTTCGATCCTGGGTTGTCTACAGGCCAACAGCAAGTGGCGCCGCGACGGCTCATTTTGCTTCGACGTCACGACAATGTGAAAATTAGTTTTATTATCGACCATACTTTTAAATGCCCTATGACCCAAACAAAAATCAATTACATTAATAGACTTAATATATGTACATACTTGTGTATTTTTATTTATTTCAGTACATTTTGAGGATCAAAAAATTAAATAATTTTTGAATCTTTAATAATATAATTATGATAATTTATTAAAAGTGCGTTTAAACTGTGAACAGCATGCGTGCACATACATACATACATGCATATCATACAACAAGTGCGAATTCGTCTTCTGTTGGGGGTAGGTTCTCAAATCCTAAGCAGGATGAGCAGAAAATAATTTAAAATGTGCTTTCTATGTTCATTACAATTATGATTTTCGGAATACCATTCTGAGTATTTATCTACGCTTTTCCGCCTGCGCAATACATTTATTAACTAAGGTTTTTTAATATTTCTAGCATGAGGGGATCCTTCAAAAAATTTGTGAAATATATTATTATGCCAATCCAGTTCAAAAAATCGTCCTGTGGGGCTTTTTGTTTCAAATTATTGTTCGTACTTCTGTTAATTTAAAATAGTTCGGATTGCTCAAAATTTACTAATTCATCTTTTGTCAGCATCTTGCAGGTATCGCAATTAAATTTCTGTTGTGTTTTAAATAGCACAAATCCTGTAAAATATCTTAATGCATTTTCACTTGCTACGCTCATGGCAAAGGTGGCGGTTTCAGTATCGTTCATAATTTCCATTTCGTCTGATTGCCTTCAAAACAAATATCAATATGAAAAATCATAATTGTAATGAACATAGAAAGCACATTTTAAATTATTTTCTGCTCATCCTGCTTAGGAAAAATAGTTTATGGCTCACAGAAAAGTTATGTTTGACGCCTCTATATATTTCTTGCTTAGTGTGTCAACTTTGAGAACCTACCCCAACAGAAGACGAATTCGCACTTGTTGTATGCATATGCATGTATGTATGTATGTATGTATGTGCACGCATGCTGTTCACAGTTTAAACGCACTTTTAATAAATTATCATAATTATATTATTAAAGATTCAAAAATTATTTAATTTTGATCTCAAAATGTACTGAAATAACTAAAAATACACAAGTATGTACATATATTAAGTCTATTAATGTAATTGATTTTTGTTTGGGTCATAGGGCATTTAAAAGTGATGGTCGATAATAAAACTAATTTCACATTGTCGTGACGTCATAAGCAAATGAGCCGTCGCGGCGCCACTTGCTGTGGCCGCAGACAAACCCAGGATCGAAAACATAACAAAGAAGAGCGGCAACCGTGTCTTTGCACACACATGCAAACGTGCGAGCACTTGCACACATATACACATACAGAGAAACGAGAGCACAGCGCGCAGATGCGCGGCCGTGCCTCATCGTTCCGCATTTGATCTGCGACTGAAAATCGGTTTCTTGTTGTGCTGGCTTTCGAACGAATGCTTCGAACTCGAAACAGCCGAGCGCTCGCGGGTGCTAGACATTTCGTTCGGCCTCTATATATTTCTTGCTTAGTGCTTACACTAATGCTACTTAAATAACTATGAGTTTTAGCTTGCAGAACATTATCGTAAAATATTATATAAAATTTTGGAGTTAATAGATCGTCGAATAAGTAAGTGGTTTTAAGTTATATAGGCATCCATCATCATATATTCCGCTTATTCATAACCATTTGCTTCATTTAATGTTTGATTTGCTCTTTTTGTCACTGTGAAAGAGAGCTTCAAATCAAGCCAATCCGAATGCTTCTGCTTAACAGTCAAATTGGTACAATTGCAGCGTTGACACCGGATGTAAAATTATTTGCAAACAGCAAAGTTAAAAATCTGCAACACTTCTAAATATGCAAAGGATCAGATCGACGATTTTCCGACCTCTTTTTAGCATTAGTGCCATTTAGGGCGCACCACTTTCAAAAACTAATATGTACGAAATGCATTATAAATGATTGCCAAAAATAATCATTTCTAATAATAAATTAAGAAAACAGATCAATTTTGAATTTACTATACATGCAACAAACAAAACACATAAAAGAGCACTTAACATGGAAAACACAAACAACAAAACACAAATACTTTCTGAATGCGGATCAAAATATTTTGACGCTGGGCAGCTCCTCCGGGCAGCTCCGGGCAGCTGATTCTTTTACTATTTTAATCTATTATTATTAACAATAAATGATAATAAAAATCACAACTAAAAAGCTTAAGTAAAAGTAAAAAATAGTAAAGAAAAACGATCAAAAAAGTTCAATTCTGATTTTGCTTTGTTTTAAAAGATAAACCACAATATCCAAATTGTTAAATAATTCAAATCATAGTTAATGCCTGTTCGAACGTTATCCATATCATTAAAAAGTTATTATAATTTTTATTTGTTAATTTTTTTAACTTTTAAATGTTAGGTCACTTTGAAACAAAACACAAAGCACTTTAATAAATGATTAAAAATATAGAATTATTGACCACACAAAAAAAATATGTATTTGTTTCAAAAAGATCATTTATTTATGATATGATCGACATACTTAAAGTGTAAAATTTTGATTTCGGTTTTTTGATTTTTGTCGTATGGGGCGACCACTGGGGGTTCCGCACCGACCCCAGTGGTCCAAAATTTTGTCGAAAAGTCCCAAGATTGTCGAAATTGATTTTGACTACAGTTATTTTATGGCAAAATTTGAAACCTTTTACAAAATAGTTTTTTAATGGTAGCCGTTCAAAATTGATTTCTCTTAAAATTGCTGCAAAAAATTTCAAAAATAATCGTCGAAATTATTAAGCAACAGCTGCCGCAATCTAATTTCTTATTTTCGACTTCGGCCTAGATTGACATAAAAAAAATATAGAAAAGATTCTGTGGGAAAAAATTTAATATTTTGTTGCTATTTTCATTTTGTTCTTCTCTTCTCTTAATTTTATTACTAATATTGCTTAATATTTTTTTTTTGGGATTTTTTAGCTGGCTCGAGGTCAATGTTTTTACGTGCTTATTAAAAACAAACAAACACGAGTTTTTGTTTTTACAATATATTTCAAACCCCTTCGGGATTCGTCTTCAGGGAAAAGGCACAGCGTCCGCTTAGTCAGCTGTGGAGTTGATAACAGCTGGAGATGATAACAACTCGAGTTGTTATCAACTCCACAGCTGACTAAGCGGACGCTGTGCCTTTTTCCTGAAGACGAATCCCGAAATATATTGGAAAAACAAAAACTCGTGTTTGTTTGTTTTTAATAAGCACGTAAAAAACATTGACCTCGAGGCAACCAAAAATCCCAAGTAAAAAACATAGGTCGCTATCCATAACAACATTAATATTTTTTTTAAGTACTGAAGGAATGCGCTTTTACGCGTGGTTGCTTTAGAGATCATAATTTTGTTTTTCGAACATAACTTCGCAAAAATGCAATATTTTTCGTTTTGTAAACATTTAGGGTATTCACTTTGTTGAGCACATAGGCACTTGGGGAAAAGTGTAAGCATTTCCAACAACAATTTACTCTGAACAAATTGCTTGATCTCGCTTCCGTCGATAAACCCAATACAGTGGGGCAACTCATGAAAAGTTCAATTCACAAGTTGCTACCGCTCAGCTTCATTGGGCAAATGTATATACTGCGACATAATCCACAAAAATACAGTAAATATCCTTTTCGTAATCATGGTTAAAGTTCCACCATCAGTGATTCCAAATATTGTGCACATTTTCGAATAGATGCACTGCCTTCACCAAATGAAACAACACTATGGCAAGCTGTAAATCAATTGGCATTTGATTTTTGAATCCACTTGTTGCAAAAGCTTCGACTTCCTGTATCAATTCCAGCAATATTCCGAATTGGTTCCGAGCGCAAAATTTGCTTAAAGCGACGCTCAGCAAATGAGGTGAGGATGTTATTTCGCCAACTAATGGTTTAGGGCACGTTAGAGATACCTCCTCGACGGCAAGAATATATGCAAGCGACATCGTCCATAAAGTCATCCAACAACTCATCCATTGCGAAATCAAGCTGGTTTGGTGGACATATGTACATCTGCAAAAGTCGACAACAATTAAACGTGCAGATTATTAATAGCAAAATACGCACCTTCAATCATTTCAACTTCACGATTCAATTCACTTGCTTTCCATTCAAGAAGAATATCTTTAATGCTTTTAGTTGGCATTTTTTATTTATGTAATTTTTTCTCACCAAATCTCGAAAACATAACAGGCGGGATGTCAAACGCAATTGTGCACAAATTCCATGCACAGGGGCTGCTCACAATACTAGTCAGGCAAAAGTGCTCAAGTGCCTATGTGAACAACAAAGTAACTTTGCTTAAATTAGTTTTTGGGAAAAATTTTTTGGGGTTTTTCTTTCAAACTTAAAAACAAGTGAGAAAGTCGGTCAAGCCCGACTATAGCATACTCTGTACCTGGAGCATGAGTTGAATGCAGCGCTGCTGCTGTGCTCTCTCTCTCTATTTGTTGAATGAAATGCGTTTTGGTTGTGTTAGGGGGGAGGATGGAGAGGGGTTTTGTTTTTTATTGCTCATAAATTGAGAACCCTTAACCGATATATAATTATAATTTTTTTCTGCAAATCGATCAAAAAAATACAAATTATTTATTATTTCTAGAAGGTACAAACCCTCTATCTTCAAAACGTTTTTAACACCCTTGGAGAGGGTATATTAAAATTGTCCGGATGTTTGTAACGCACACAAGGAAACATCTCCGACCACATAAAGTATATATATTCTTGATCAGCATGACGAGCTGAGTTGATATAGCCATGTCCGTCTGTCCGTCTGTTTCTATGCTATCTCCTCCATCAGTTTTAAAGCCATCTCAACCAAACTTTGCACGATATTTGGTATAAATTGGTATAAATATGCTGCACATTTTTTGGAACCGGCCGGATCGGATGACTATAGCATATAGCTGCCATAGGAAGGATCGGTTGAAAAAGTAGTTTTAGTGAGAAAAACTTTTTTGTTTTCAATGCTATCGCTCCCAGCCCCCGTATTTATAAGTTTTCTATGATTTCACCTAATTTCACCGAGATTTATCAAAATCAGACAACTATATAGTATAGCTGTCATACAAAAGATAGGTCTGAAAAAAGTTTTAGTATGAAAAACTTTTTTGTTTTCAATGCTATCGCTCCCAACCCCCGTTTTTATAAGTTTTCTATGATTTCACATTATTTCATCGATATTTATCAAAATCAGACAACTATATACTACAGCTGCCTATATACAAAAGATAGATCTGAAAAAAAGTTTTAGTATGAAAAACTATTTTGTTTTCAATGCTATCGCTCCCAAACTCGTTTCTGATCAATATGACATGCTAACACATAATTCAGTCAAGTCTGATCCAAATCGGATGATTATAGCATATAGCTGGCATAGGAATGATCGGTCGAGAAAAAAGTTTTACTGAGAAAAACTTTTTTGATTTCAATGGTAGCGTGTTTGTACGTTTCAGTTATAAATATTATCTGTCTCAACACAATTTTAGAGAGTTTGATCAAAATCGGATGAATATATCGTGTAGCCAGCCAAAGAACTGGCAGAAATATATCGTGCTCAAGGGTATATACACTTCGGTCGAGTCGAAGTTAGCTTTCCTCTATTTTTAATTTTAACTTTATTATGGAATGTGGATATTTTTTGACAAAATCGATTTGTCCCAATTTTTTTTGGTTAAGTTTAGCGATCAAATATACATTTGGAAAGTTTTCTTTCTTCTCTGTTGCAAAAGCTTGTAAGCCTGTGTAATAAGGTCGAATTTTTCTAGCCACTTTCTTAAAAATTGTTCAAAATTTACTTTGATTTTAGAGTAAAATATCCCTTAAAATAGAACATGAGTAAAAATAAATATTACTGAGCTCAAATATTTTATTCCGAATATCAAGACTCTGAACTTCCAAATATGTATGAAATGTTTAAGGTTTTTCCAATTAAAATATTTTCTTTTTGAGTCAGCGAAAACAAAAACGTGAACCCCGGTTCGAACCTGAACCAAGGATCAGCGAGCTTCTGAACCCGAACCCGAACCCAAAAGGTTTCAAGGGTTCGAACCCCGGATTGAACCCCTCCCGATTTTTAGGAGGATTACAGCCCAGATCAGTACAGCTTTCATCATTATAGCCTTTATCAGTATGGCCAATAAAACCTGATTACTGATTAGTATCAGTGTGAATTTTCTGACATGGAGGTGGGTTTTTCGAGTTTGAAAATATGTTTTAATTTGTGTCCCCCATAGAGCCCAAATTTTACATACATTGGCTTAAAGTCAATGTTTTACGACTTTGCCTTTTCCTTTTAAAGACTTTGCTGTTATTTTCTAAAATTGGGTCTTAGTTTTACCCGAAAAGAGATTACAATCGGAATTTTTTCAGCTCGGCTAGAAAATAACCTTGGCGGCAGATTTTCAGCATCGGAAATTCGCATATCAAATTATTTCGTTTACTATCTTTACAAACTATTTGAAATTTTTCTGAAGGTCATGAACATAATGTGAAAATTTCGTGAAGATCTGTTCGGCGGCTTAGACGCCTATAAGGACAAAATATACAAACATACTTTCACTTTTATATAAATACCCTTAGTACGGCTCAGTAACGCCCTTTTGGGGCGGTCTCGAGGCGGTTTAGCCTACTACTCTACTCATCTGCTTGCGTGGTGTGTTGAAAACTGATGAAACAGCGAGTCCCTGGTCGCCTGACAAATCGGAACTGGACGTTGATCTATGTATAGATTTTTGATTTTGCAGTCCCTTTGTTGAGGTGTATACAAAGCATTAACTGGAAATTTGATGTGTGGAAACTTGCTAAACTCAAAACTGCTTTCGAACAAGTTTGAACAGGTTCAAATGTTAATATCAGCTTTCAGCCAGATCAAAATTAAATATAAACGCTTTTATTAAAAACATATCCACACAATGTAAAGGAACGGGCGACGCCGGGTATACTGTTAGTTTGCAATATTTTCTGACTCCTATAGTGAGCCACCCTAATGTAATTATCAATGCAAAATAGAACATACGGTAACTAAGTAACAGTTATTACACCAGTTGATCTCTCCAAAACTCTCTCTCTTACACACCAACACACACACGCTCTCTCTCTCTCTCCCCATGAATGAATGGTGAATATGGAGACAAGAAAACCCACATGGATCTCACTTTTGTCAAAGCGATGGCGACTTTCAGAAGTGAATTCAACAGCGTGCCGAGCACTAAGAACACCAAACGCCTGCAGGCATTGAGAGAACGCCTGACCACGTGTTTTCAGCAGTGGCGCCACCAGGTTTATTCCGTGGATAGACGTGGCCCCCATAAATTCTATAAGATCTTTGTGAAGGCCGATTACTCTGTATTTGGCGAGAAGTTCTCTTACGTCCGGAAATTGAAGAAGATTTTTACCAGCAAACAAGATAAAGGTGGTGCAAATCCCGAGAAGTCAGTGATTCAGCCGGTGGTGGAGAATCATCATATTAGAGTACAACACCTGCAAACTGTGGCCAGACTATTTTCATCCACCTTAATATCCAGCCACCACAGTTCCGTCAGCAGCACCAATATGACCATCATTGAGAGCTCGTACATGTGTGTGCGAGATGAAAATCCCGATATAGATAGTGAAATACGTGCCATATTGCTGGCCAATGCCCAGAACGGAATCACGATATCAAGCATCAAGAGTAAGTTTAATATTTTAATTAAAAATTTGTGTGAAAAGAAGGAGAAAAAATTAATGGAATAGATGGAAAATTGCATGTGTATGTATGTATGTGCTACTTAAGGGGACTAATCCGCCATTTTTGGTACAGAAATTTTTTAAGTGTATACACACAACATAATCTCCCACTATGGTAGTTCAACGGTACTTTTATTTTCGGTTGATAAAATAGTAATTTAATTCATTTTTTGACTGAAATTTTTTGCACAAGGCCATTTCTATACTTTTGCAAAAGATAATAAAAAAAGTTCGATTTCCGGTCCGCGGGTTCCGAGAAAAATTTACCAAAAAATTCAAAGCTCAGCGTCGGCAATTTCATACGCAAAAAATTTAAGTTTAACAAAAATCCGGAAAAATGTACAAATGCTTTTATGAGGTTATTTTTTTTTAAATTATGCATCCCTTAACATTAAAATTTCATTATTAAAAAAATTTTACAAAACGTCGGTTCAGTGTGCAATAGTTTTAATAACTTTAGTACTTGTTACTTGATTTTCAACATTTAAAGATCATACTAAAGCTAATGAATATACCATTTCAGTATGAATAAAATAAAGAGAATTTATTTGATTTAAGGACTTTTTTTTAGCTGCATAAATTAAATAAAGTCCCCCATTTGGCTCCTTTTTTGAAATTCAGCTTCTTTGTTTTCTGATCGATGTTCAATACAACTTACATATCCTGAAAAAATCTCGTCGATTGATACGTGAACTGGCGTTAATGGGTTAATTCGCCTCAGAAAGAGGGTTCCAATATCACAAAAAAATGTCTTTAAAACTTTTTCAGTTATGTAAATTTATTTGAAACATTTTTTAAGTTATAT
>JAEIFU010004161.1:0-18701 GCA_018904235.1 Lordiphosa stackelbergi | reverse complement strand
TTTCAGTTTACACCATGAAATCTCTATAAAATGCTTTATCGTTGTCCTTGTCGGTGACAAATTGGAAATTTCACAGTAAATAAGAAAAATCCATAAGCATGGCAATCAGCTGGAAAATCGCAAGTTCAATCTGTTGTCACACAAATTTCGTGGTTCAAAATCTAATATAAAATGCAAAACAAACTTGAACAATGTGTGCGCCCTCAAGTATGCAGCACTTTGTGAGTTGCTGCTAGTTGCAGGTGCAAAGCCAAGCCACAGCAACAACAAACAACACGTACACAAGGTGTTGCAGTTGTTGTTGGTTTAGTTGCAACTATTATTTGCCCATCAACAACTTGGCCTGCCAACTTGTTGTATTTACACTAAAACCAGAAAGCAAAAAGCAAAAAGCAAAAAGCAACAGCTACAACAAGAACAACAGACAGAAGTGCAAAAATAACAACAGACTCTGAATTGAGCTTTCCACATTATGATTATACGAATGTTTTTACATCTGCAAACTGACTCTTGGGTGAGGTGTTTTGGGTTATATTGAATTGTAAAGCAACTTGCTAATGGTGTAATTAAAACTAAGAAAAAGTAGATGGCAAAGATAACTTTAAGAAGAAAATTAGATATTAGAAACACTTTGGCTTTGCTTTGATGCTCATGTGCTGTCAGAAAGTGTTTCTATTTAAATGAAACTACCAGGTTAAGCACAAAACAAAGAAGTAAAGCTTAATTAACAATTAGCATCTATCAATGTTTTATACCAATCAAAACTCAAACAATTTTCCGATCTTTAGATCCGTTTATTTACCCGTGTTCATGATAATCTAAACTCATGAAAGTTTAGCAAATATTGCGATTATTTTTGGATCCCCGTTTGATCAACTCCATTTAATTTCACAACTCAATAAGAAATTAAACTTAAGGGCTACAGAAGGCAAAGAATTTGCCCCAAATTTTGAAATTAATAAAATTAAAAAACAGGAGCTAAATACAATTAAAAAATATTTAAAAATGATTTCTAACCACTATAGAAAGCTGAAATTTTCGACGAAAATGATCTTAAAAGATTGAACTTACCCACACATAATTTAAAAAGCAACAAAAAAAATTTGCACGATATTGATAATCTAAATCAAAAGTCGAAAAATATTTCAACTTTTTCGTTTTTTAATTATAGAAAAAACACTTGTAATTGGATTTGACCCAATTTCTGCATAGAAGCATATATAAGTACCAGATAACTAAAAAAAATTAATATATCTTGGTAAGTCCAATGGTTAACGAGATATTGACTCAAGCAGTTTTTAACTTGACTGCCCACCCAGTCGAGGATTTTCAGTCAGTCTGACTACCCTCACCGATTTTTCCATCTATTTTACCTCCTCTTTATATTCAATACTCTAAAACAAGTAAATAAAAATAAAAATTTAATTAATTAAAATCTAATTTTAACATTATACAATTTACCTTCAGTGCTTCTAAGAGTATGCTACACATTTTAACACATTCAAATTGGCTGTGTATAAAATAGTTTACCTCAGAGTGCAAGTGTCAAATTCCAAAGTTTAGAAAAAAAGCATACTTCTATGCTGACAGTTTAACAAAACATGTTTAATTTCAAATGGGAATATCATTTTAAATGCGATATTACAAAAATTCAAAAGCAAAACCGCGCAAAAAGCGCATACCTACAGCTATAGTACATTATTCAAAGAAAATAATAAGCAATATTGCAAGCAAATTAAGAGTGGTACTACTGGGTACTCTTAACACAAAGTTGCCAAATGTAAAAAAGCACAAAAATTTGAGATTTTTTCATTTTTCAGTAAACGCTTTTCGAATGGAAACTTCTTGATAATTTTTATGGCAATCTAATGCAAAGTCGAAAATAAGAAATCAAATTGCGGCAGCTGTTGCTTTTCTAACTTTGACTATAATTTTTTTTTTTTTTTGCAGAGATTTTAAGAAAAATCAACTTTGAACGGCTGCCATTCAAAAACTGTTTTGTAAAAAGGGTCCAAATTTTGCCATAAAATAGCTATATGTATTCAAAATCATTGCCGACCTTCGTTTTATCCAGTTTCCCAAACAAAAAATTGGGACTTTTGGCCAAAATTTCTGGCTGCTGGCCCAGTGTGCAATTAATTTGAATTTTGTTATTTGATTGTTTGCGCAAGGAACTTTCGTTTGGAACTATAGTTGTAAAATTAGGACGGCAGGCTCTGTAGAGAAATTTATTTTGAGAATTTGGGCTTATAATTTGGCCGTGCGGTACCCTTGTGGGACCTAATCATTTTACACTTTTTTACATTTTTCAAAATTTTAAACCGTTAGCCGCCACCTTCTAATTACGTTGCTAATACCTTTTATTTAATTTTTCGTTATAATCCACTCATATCCCCAATTCGCGCTTGTTTGGTGGGTTTGGACTACACTTTCTATCAATCCGTATTTACCGTCTTCCATTGTATAAGAATTTTAACAAATTTTCGCAAATCGCTTAAACCGATTGGCCGACACCTGCCGACCATTAAATCTTCATGATAATCTGAACTAATTATAAAATTTGGCAAATTTGATTGATAATCTAACTCAGCGGTGGACACCCCTTATTCGGCAATAGGCGTCAGAGTGTCGTATATCAAACTGCGTCGCAATGTACTCGCTTCAAGCGTGGACAAAGTCAAAGGATACTGATTACGGTTGTTTTTTCTTCAATGTTGGGCTACTCACAAACTCAAATTTCGCGCCCACCGATGATCTCATACATATTTCGGCGACTTTTTTGAACTGTTTGCTCTAATCATTTACGCTGTTCGATCTAACCACCCATTTCGGCGTGCATCTCCTATATTTACCCGTCTACTATTGCCACAAATTTCTATCAAATTTTCACAAACGTTTTTTGTGATATGAAAAATTTTGAAAATTCGGTATTTTTTTTACCCATCATCAGTGCCATTTAAAAACATCACAAGATTTTGGACTGTTTAATCTACACCCTCTAAATACTCAAGGGAAAGTTTTAAATTTTGCTGTTTTTATTTGCACATCTTATATGTATAAGGTCTTCAATAGCCATCTACATATCTTATCTTCATAATAATCTTAGAACCGTTTTGATCTATTCCTTCTGTTTATCCGTCTTTATTATAATCTAAACTCAAGTGAGAAATTTCGCGGTTTTTTGACTTAAGCTTAAACTCTAGTGCCAAACTATAGCCGCACCTTGACTTTGCAAACAGTAGAGCTGGAAAACTTTGCGATTACCGTTTGCAAGGACGGTAAAAATGAAGAAAATAAGTGACAAACATCAACGCCGTTATGTTTCATTTTCTATTTTCGCGAGGTGCATAACTATAGCCGCACAGTTTAATTTTCGTATTCTGTGTTTGCTGTCGGCGATTTCATTTGCGTACACTTGGTCAAGTAACTATTAGTAATGGATTTGTAAATATGCCAAGTGGGCCAGTGCTGTCAGATGTCGAGAAAGGCCACATTTTGGCGCTCAAAAGTGAGAATTGCTCATTGTGTGAAAAAATTGGACGATCCGACAAAGTTGTTGCGAAATATTTAGAAAAAACCTGGAAGGACGTAAGCCGAAGACAAATCAGTGTGACCAGCGCCGATTAGTGAGTGGTGCCACTAATTCATTAAAGACCTCTGAATGTGGCATAAAAGATACTCGGTGGACCGTTGCACGTTCTTTAAAGAAGTCTGAAAACATAGTGCGACAAAAAATTGAAGATGGCTGCAAGGTTACTGGATTGCCATAAAGAAGCCCGGATGAAATTCGCCGGAGATAACACGGGAACTGTCTGGACAAAAATAAGAAGATTTTATGCAGCAACGCAAATACTAATTCATCTTTTCAGATCATTTTCTCGGATAAGAAAAAGTATAATTTGGTTTTTCCTGATGGGTTTTCGCACTATTGGAGGGATTTGAAGAAGGAACACCTGTACTTTTCTAAGAGAAATTTTGGAGGAGGATCATTGATGATTTGGGCTGTGTTCTGCGAGTGTGGATGCTTGGAGCTGGCATTTCCAAGCACTCATATGAACTCCAGAGAGTACGTGGGCATTTTGCAAATGAATTTATGGCCTTCTCTTTGCGGTAGAAGGCGTTAAAAAAGGTCATTTTCTAAAAAGAACAACGCACTAATGCACGCAACACAAGGCACTAATGTTCGGTTTTTGGAGTGGCAAGCGTGCTCCCCGGACTTGAATCCGTGGGAAAACCTTTAGGCATTGCTAGTCCGAAGGATTAATGCTCAAAACACTAAGAAGCTCAAATTGACTATAATTAAGTTATGGAAAAAACTGTCCCGTAGTGATATAAAACCTCGTAGACAGTATGCCGAATAGGATCTATGAGTTAATTAGTGTTAAAGAAGGTTACACTCATTATTACAATATATAAATATACATTAATAAGTTAACATTTTTTCTATAAATTATTTAATTTAATAAAGTGCGGCTATAGTAGTGTACCCCTCACAAAACGAAAATTAAACATATCGGTTAATTTTTGCACTGAGAGTGTTGATGTTTGTCACTTATTTTCTCATCTACACTTTCTATTTACCAACACCTGCATCTAAACATCAAGCGCTTTCATTAATACTCCGTTAATAATATTGCAAATTTCGCCGTTTTTGTTTAGCCATTTGAATAAAAGTTAATTAACCAGGTTATGAACTATCTGTGAACAACTTGCTCCATGATCAAGTATAAATTTGCAATAATCTTCCTACTGAACTTGAGTAATGCGGCATCATAATAGCTAATTTAAGGTATCATAATACAGGAGCATGTATCAAAAATAGTATGCTACTTTAAAGTGATACTGCTCCCCTCAACAGAAAAACTACTAGATGCAAAAATTTTTTCTGATGCCTGCTCAGGGATCAAATATTCTGCTGAGCAAGCCCAATCTGTTTAGCCATTTCGGCGGGTGATTGAGTAACTTTATATGTGAAGTGCTACAAATATGCCTGGCTACTAGATTAGATGACAAAAGTTGAGCGACTTAAGCCGACTGCTTAAGGCCAAGTTGATGTAATGCGTACGGTTTTACCGACCTGTGATCTAGTAGCCGACCTTATCATTTCACATATAAAGTACTCCTAGTTAAACTCCAAATCAAATCGGTTGTACGAAATTTTTAGCGATTTCTGGAACACACTTGTATAAATCGTAATTTTTTGGAACACACCTAAAATAGAACCTACTTTAACTAAATGAGACAGCAGCAGCTCAGCAGCATGTGTGAGAGAAAAGTGTAAGAGAGTTCAGAAATTGATGCACTGGGTAGACCAAATCATGGATCTAACAAAAATGCTTTTGAGTTGCTGCTTCCTTGTCCCAAACAATACCACAAATTTCCAAATAAATAACCAAAACTAACCAAAACAAAAAAACTAAGAACTTCTGTATTTGCTTGTAAATGAATCCAGACCGGTTCGGTTTGGGATTTATAAGATCTGTTAAATTCTGTTAATACATGTATTGGAAAAAGGTTAAAAATATAAAATTTTGCCTTCAAAATAATAAAATGGAAAAATATTGGATCAGTGCCCAGTTTATCGGGGGTGCCACAGAAACCTCTTCCAACCAAATTTCAACCAAATTCCAATTCGTAGGTGCCACAGAAATTTCTTTTGGTTGGTTTCAAACCTCTAGTGTTTTGTTAGGAGATTTTGCAAAGCTCTTTTCTCATTAGCGCCTTTTGTCGAAGTGGCGCCCTCTACGTGACAGCTAGCGGATTAAGGGATGGAACTAATACCTCATGTTTGGCGCCAATAAATTTTTAAATTTTGCATTATATTGGTGAAGAATGCGACTTAAAATTGAATTATTATTTAAAAATGCATCATAAAACATATAACACAATCAAAAAATTTCAGTTAATCATTAAATTAACCCACATCTAAAATAAGGGAATTTTTTTGGCGATAGGTTCAGCCCTGTTTTTAGAGATGGAACGTCAATTGGCACATCTGGTGTTCCAACTAGATTTTCTAATTAGAAAATGAAATCTCTAGAAGTTTTGTGGCACCAAAGAATTTTTCGAGAGATTTACAAACCAACCGTCGGCAAAATCTCTAGAGATTCCTGCGGCACCCCCGTATACATCGTTTTATGCATTCAAGAAAAATTAAAATATAGCAATAAAAGTTATGTAATGCCTAGCAGATTTACAGTGAAGGCCTTTGCCCTTTGCAAAATAACAAAATACTAGGCATAACTGAAAACGAACACAAATTATACCGGAAATTCCAGAAAAACCAATAAATTCATGTAAAACTTTTTCTGATTAATTTGTGTTTTATTTCTGCAAATTTGTTCGACTTTTTTAAGAGCATTTCCGCTTCGTTTTTGTACAAAAACTCAATGGCGTTATCCCCTCCACCTACCCCTACTACTTCAACTCAACGATACCTGCAGCCAAACACTCGGCAAGTGCTGTGTGTTATAATTGCATTACGCCAAAAGGTAGACTACAGTTTTTGCACTTCTCATTCTATCTCTCTCTCTCTCTCTCTCTGTTTTGCAGTCGACAACTGTTTGTGTTGGCAATTACAACTCAATAACTTTTGCCAGTTGGCAGAGTTAACTTTTTGCCTGATGCTTGTTAATATTTGTGTAGCCTGCTTTGGGGCGTTGCCGGCGCTTTCACGTAATTAGAAGTTGCAAAAACAAAAAAAAAAAAACAAGTATGAAAGCAGAGCAGGACGAACTCTTAAAGCGCCTTTTGACATCAGAAACTATCAAATAATAACGATTATCCCATTTGCATAATGCGACAGTTAAACGACAAATAAGCGGACACAAAAGACCAGACAGATAGTGAGAGAGGGTCAGGGAGGGGCATAATGCTGGCACTCGAGACGTCTGAGAAAAGCATAAAAAATAAGGCCCCACAGACACAAAGGACAAACAGAAGAAGGAAAATAACTCAAGAAGAAGCTAAGAATGCAATTAAAGTCAAAAGCGGCAAACAAGTTGGCAGCCCTGACAGCTCCACTTGAGAAAGACAAAAAGGAGCCAGAAAGAACTGTGAGAGTATGCTTACCTGTCCATTCTTGTACCACATGCTAGAGGCTATGTCCAGATCCACTTCACACATTAGTCTTATCTCCGAATGCTGCTCCGCATAGACCACAGACATTTCCTCATCCTCATAGGGATTGGGCAAAACGGGACGAAGTGGCAGCACCCTGGGTTCCAAGGACTCCTCATCCTCTCGCGTAGGGACCCCGCTATCGAACTCCTCCACATCATCTATGATGATGACCGGCTCGGGCTTGGCCTTTGGCTTAAGATCCAGCGAGGTGGAGCGTGCTCGCTTGGGCACCACCAACAGAGCTGACTCATTGGCATAGGCACTGCGCACTGAGGAGGTCCAACTGTTGACCAGCGATGCGGTGGTAACAATGGCACTGGTGGTGGGTGTGACCAGCAGCTCCTCCACTTCATCCTCTTCGGTTTCGCGACGCATTCGCCGACGCAGCGCACGATGCGCCTGATGGAACAGACCCGTACGCGGGTGAACCTTTTTGTATTTGGCCTTACCATTGCCATGACCCTGGTGAAGGTCAACTGTATGATCGGCTCGTGTATGAAGCCCCAGAAGTCCATGTGTTTGCTCTGATATGCTCAGCCATTTCTTGGCTGCTCGATGCTCGGCGGGCTTTGTCTTTGGTGTTGACTTGGCATTGATATTCTGTGGTTGTGTGTAGGTGGTGCCTGCAATGAGAGAAGGGTGGAAACGAGGGATGAGGAAAAGTAATTAAGAATATATAAAAGGAAGAAAAGTGTTTTGTCAAATAACAACAACCACAAGAAAGTATTGGAGAGAACAACGCTATTGACGGTTGCTGTTTGAGTGAGCTTGTGTGTAAGCCTATGGCTGCGCTCTCTACAACAACACTTGTGCACCAAGAGCAAAGACTGGAATAGATTTACGAAAGGCTTCGAATATATTTTTTGTGAAAAGGGCGCTGGGGAATAAAGCGTAAATTTTTTTAAAAGCGTTAACAACTAAGATCAGTCGTCATTCCAAAAGCGTCCAAAAAAAAATGCACTGTAACAAAGATAAAGGTAAAAGGGAAAAGAAATATTTTCTGAACTCTGTAAAGTATATATATTCTTTATCACCATAAGTAGCCGAGACGATATAGCCAGGTCCGTCTGTTCTTCTGTCCGTATGAACGAAGGGATCTCAGAGATTGTCTCCAGGAATGAAGATGGTCAATTCTACCCTTCCTACACACTTCACTAACACTACTGAAACTCTGCTTGACGTATTTTTTGTTAATGATCCTAAAAATGTCCTGTTTTATGACCAATTGTCTGTGCCGGTATTCTCTAAACATGACCTTATATTTATGACACTTGACTTAGATTTAGCTTTTGACCATACAGACTACAGCATAGTGTATAGGAACTTTAAAAATATAGACTTTAATACGTTAAGTACAGAATTTTATTCTTGCGATTGGAATGCAATCTACTCTCTCCCAACTGTTAACGCTCAGCTAGAACATTTGCAATCAAATCTAGATTTTATTATGAACAGAACTGTACCACTCCGATCGAAAATAATTAAATCTAGTCAACCACCTTGGTTTGATAACAAAATAAAAGAAGGGATACGTAAAAGAAATCTTGCGTACCATAAGTGGAGGCGGTACCGGACAGGTCATACTTATGGACAGTTCAAATTATTGAGACAGACGGTCTGCAAAATGATTTCTTCGGCTAAGAGCAAACATTATTGTAACAAATTCAATGCAGCAATAAATTCCAAACAAACTTGGAAAGAAATTAAAAATGCAGGCATTGGAAGTAAGAAAAATACCTGCCAGAAACCTGAAGTAGATGTGAATAAGTTAAATAATTGTTTTGTGAATGTAGCATGTTCTATCTTCTATTAGCTGCAATATTAGTTTTAGTTTTAGCTGTGTTAGTCAATGTGATGTCCTCGAAGCAATACTTAAAATAAAGTCCAACGCTGTGGGTCTTGACAACATAAATCCCTAATTCCTCAAAATTGTATTACCCCAGATATTACCACATATAACCTGTATTTTTAACTCGGCATTTACCCACTCAACTTTCCCAGATATGTGGAAAATTACAAAAATAGTTCCGGTTCCTAAATCAAAGAATGATTTCTATCCGATTGCAATGGTACCTTTTTTATACAAGGCTTTTGAGCAGCTTATGGCTGCACAAATAAAAAAGTTCCTCTCCTCAAATAATTTGCTGAATAACAACCAATCTGGTTTTTGCAGTGGAAGGAGCAGTACAACAGCCATACTTAAAATAACAGAAGATTTTAGAAGAAAAATTGGACAACGGGGATGTCACTTTACTTACTCTTCTTGACTTTAGCAAAGCTTTTGACACCGTGAATCATGACATCCTCTACACTAAATTATCTAAACTATACAATTTTTCTGATACATCGGTTAAGCTTCTGTCCTCGTACCTAATTAATCGACGTCAAGCTGTTGTTACGTCATCTGATTTTTCATGTTTTCTTCCGCCACCAAGCTACGACAGCTTAACTTGACGTATCTACCTCAAAAAATCCGACTCCTAATTGCCAAAGCTTACTTGATCCCTTCTGTGTTTTATGGGGTAGAAGTCTTTGGAAAATGCGATGCTTTTAGCTTTAATAAAATGAATGTACTTTTTAATAATATTGTGAGGTATGTTTTCAACATTAGACCGAGAAATCCCATTACTGACTTTGCAAACCAATTATTTAATTTGACCCTAAAATCGTTCATATCCTTAAGGGTCCTAACCATGCTTCACAAAATAATTTATACTAAGGAACCGTCCTACCTTTTCTCTATGTTAAGCTTTAGTGCGTCACAAAGGACAAGAAACCTAATTTGTACTAAGACCAGGCTAAAAAGATCTGATACACAATTCATTATCCAAGCCGTTCGACTCTGGAACCAACTACCCATACCCTTAAAACAATTACTAGCGCATCTCTATTTAAGGCCAAAATTTCCAGTCACCTAAACACCACATAAAATAACTATAAATTTTCTTAATGTGATTATTCCTTATATAATGTTTAAAGTCATGTTTAATAATGGGCGTATTCAGCAGATAATTCCGATTAGCGATTACCGATTTACGATTTGCGAATGCTGATGAGTCTTTGCTGAATGAAATTGATTGCATACTTTAAGATATTCTGTGGCTTTTGTACTTTTCATCAATGCAAAACACTCACACAAAATCTCCAATATTTATGGATTGGTTAAATAGAAAATTTCATATGAATGTCTGTACAAAGGTAGGCTGAGCCAGCAATCGTTAACCAATCATACGTTTTGTTCGATTTCTACAACAAACATGTTGTTAAATATCCCAATCTCTATCGTCTATCAGTATATTCAGCAGGTAAAATCGGCAATCACAAATCACAAATCGTAAATCGTTATCTGCTGAATACGCCCAATGTTCTTTACCAAATGTATTTTATTGTTGTGACTAGCACAATATATATAAGTTAACTAGCAATAACCCGTCGCGCTTCGCTGCGCCTTCAACAGTATAGAACCACTGAAAACCTAGTTCCAATCCACATCCCACCCACTCTCCAACCAATTCCCACAAACTTTCCAAACAGTTTCCACCCACATACGACCCACTTCCCGCCTAATCCCATCAACATACCACCCACTTCCCGCCCATATCCCACCCACTTCCCATCCACTAACACACACATTCCACCCACTTGCCACACCCCCCAAACCAAACCACCAACATACCACCCACTTCCCACCCATATGCCACCCACATCCCATCCACTTCCCAACCCCTTCCCAGTGGGCATCCCGGCGGTATTTCCAACATCGGAAAATGAAAACACAAATGAATTCTCATTTTGACCTTCCAAACCGAGTTTCAAGTCAATCGGATGAAAAATAGTATATTTCATGCTGAATTTTTCGGGAACTTTCTCGCATGAGCGCGGATTTTCCGATATTGAAAAATCACATTTCAAATTATTTCGTATTCTACCCTTACAAACAAAATTTCAAGCCAATCGGATGAAAAATATTTTATTTCATGCTGACTTTTCCGGGAATTTTCCGACCGTTGGGTCAAATTTTCCAACATCGGAAAATCACATGTCAAATTATTTCGTGTTCTGTCCTTACAAACCCAGTTTCAAGCCAATCGGATGTAAAATAGTTTTTTGCATGCAGAATTTTCCGGCCATTTTCCTCGTGGGCGGATTTTCTGATATCGGGAAAACATGTGTCGAATCATTTCCCGTACTATGCTTACAAACCAAGTTTCAAGTCAATCGGATGAAAAAAAAAATTTTCCCATACATACTTATCCGACACTTTCGGACTTTTCCGGGTGTAATTTTCCAAATTTTCTTTTTAGTGCGCGCCTGTATAACTATACCAAATCTCAAACCTGTAGTATAAGCCGTTTAGGCTGTGCGTTGATAAAATGTCAGTCGGGCTCACACATTTACATAAAGATTACTTTTCGTGCTGGGGTGTAAATCTAATAATAAATCTAAATCTAATTGGTAAGAGATAGAGGTTTGACATGTATGGGACAAATGCTTCTTGTACTTGCAGGCAGATCAAGTTTATTTTCAAATTTTGACACGCCCCCTCCCGCCCCCAAAATTTAGAAAAAACGTCATATCTCCCACAGTTTTGTAGATAGATGGTTCGTTTTTTCTATGAATATTTCGTAATCAGTATTATTTATCGATTTGCCCATCGAAATGATAAAGATAGGATGAACGATAGTCGAGTTATGAGGAAAACAAACGATAATGATGGGTAGCACTGGCCGCAACGGCGAAAGGCAGCACTTCACAGAGCTCTGTGTGGCTTTTTTACTAAGTATATTAGTCGGGCTTGACTGGCTTTCCTTCTTGTTTTCTTTTAAACCCAGATTCTGTAATTTTTTATAAACTGGAAACTGATATGGATTAAGATAAATGTAAACAGAACGGAGAAGAATTTAATTTTTTAGAATATAAACTCAATCACAGCCCTTGAAGCGGCATCTGTTCTATTTGGAATAATAAATGAGTCTTAACTTGTAACAGGCCGCTTGTCGACTTTTGGTCAAGCCGCAAAGTAGGCAACGAAAATAGCCAAGCCGATGCACTAAAGTTTTTATAAAACTCCCTCAATAGTGGTTGTTTTTTCTGTTAATTGGGCCCATGTTCAGTCAGCTGATTAATCAAAAATTTACAATCAACTGTTGAAGGCCGAAGGAAGGGAGTAAAGATTTCCGGAAACTAGCCTCCCAACTACCATGTTGGCTGACCGTCGTTCTTTCTCTTTGTGACTCTCATAGCGAGTGAAGTAGTGCGCGCTCAAACCTCGATCAGACTCAAAGTCAATTTTCAAAGTGCAGTCTAAAGTAGTGAATAAAAGAAAACGATTAGTTTAAACCTAACCGTTTTATATAATTTATGCTACCTGCTTAGTGAGTATTTAAACGAATTCTAAGTCGCGTGTGTGAACTAAAATTTTTATTAATTAGTTGGCCGTTACCTAACCTGTTGATCACCCATTTGAGCCAGAACAATTGAGTCAGACTGGGAGAAAGTCATTACCCAATTCTTTTCCTGCAGTGCCAATTCCCTAAACGGGTAAATAATTGCTTATTCATTTTTTTTGTGCAATTGCTGATCGCACTTTCAAATTTCCTTTTTCTTCTCTCTCTGATCAGAATCGGCACTATGGTTATCTTAACTAAATTTAGTTAATCAACCCAAAAACCCATCAACCAACAGTTGGGATTGAATGGCTAAATGGCATACTAAAGCCGCAGAAATAAATGTCCATTAATTGCCCAACATATCAAAGCTTTCCTCACCCCCGCTTACGCATGTGTACATAAAAGCTTTCTTCGTTGTTAACGCAAGCCCACAAACACCGGTCGAGAGAAAATTAGCTAAAAGTGGAAAAAGTGATCCGAAGGCACTTTTCTTTGGTGGAAATGGTTCCAAGTGCTCGCGATCGTTCCCTAGTCTAGTTGCTGGCGATGAACCGATGGAAAACACGTTATTTGGAGTTGAATCCAAATTTTCTTTGTGGTTGGTGAACCTAACCTCAGCCGCAACCTCAGATCGCTGATGTTGTTAGTGTGCCAAATACATGGTTTGCGGAAATTAATGTTCGAATGTCTAATGCCTAAAACTAATTAGTGCTATTTTGTGTTAAGTCAGTTTGCATTTTGTTTATAAAACAATTGTTTAGTGTTGCAAGTGGTGTATGCAGTTGCAAAGAGATTTTTAACATTTAACTGAAACATATACCTTGCAAAAATAAGCAAATAATTTAATTAATTTCAATTATCATTTAAAAAATGCAAAAAGGCTTTTGTAATTGGAAAAAAAAAAAAACCATTTATCTAAACATTTAAATTAATTTTTGGCAATAACATGGTGTCATATGCATGAGCTTTGTGTCGTGCGAAAAAAAAAAAAAAAACTTTCTTTCACAGGTTAAAATTTAATTTATACTTTTAATATCCACACCAACTCTACACCGAAAGATCTTTCTGCGTGGGATGATGCTGTAAGTGATATACAAATATATATATTTAATACATATTTAAGCCAACATTAACTAGTTAATCAAAAGCTTTTCTCTCAAATCTGTTTTGATCTCGCGATAGCTTTTCATTGGCGCAAGCTCTCGCTGACCTTGAACTTGAAGTTAATTTTTTGCCATGCAGCAAACATATGAATTGCTAGACCAACTGCATCTACACTTGCCTACAAAATATTTGTTTTATTTTTCCCATGCCTTAATCCAAAGCATATTTTTTTGTAAATTCTTTTTGCACTCAACTTATAATATATTCTATTAGTTTTATAAAATATCTATATGCATGATCATATATTATATTTTTATTATTCTTTATTATTATATATTATACACTCGATAATTTAATTTTGTTTCAGCAACTCATATCTACTTGTTGATAGTATTGTTAATTTTTGGTTAATATCTTAGAATGATGGGTCATAATGTCAACCTCTTATAATAAATTGTTTAATATTTTTGTCATGCTAGCTTAAACCTATTGTTATTTTTGGAACCATGCATCACCGAAATGAGCTAGGGTAGCCAAACAAGGACTAGTTTTAGGGATCCTGATTAAAATTTTCGTTTTTAGATGGCAAACCAGGATCTAGGTAGGGTGGGCGTTCGCACTCTAACATCAGTGCAATAAAGATTAGTCCAATAAATAAAAAAAAAAATTTTACAAAAAAAAATTTCTATCCTAAAAGGCATCGCGTCGAGGGGCGTGTCAGGCAATCAAGCGCTGACATAATTACATGCTCGTATATGTCAGCCTGATTACAGACGATTTTCCCTTAGATCCGAACATGCAAATGACATGAAGTGGTGGGTAATTTTTTGTATTCTTGTCGGTTTGCATATAAAGCTTCAACTGTTTTTTAATTATGTCAACAATAATTTAATGCACTCTCTGGCTGAGTGTGTGTGTTTGTGTGTGTTGGCTATAATAATATTATTTTATGCAAATGCACAAAAAACTGGTGCATATTGAACAGGACAAATATGCAAAAGTTTTGAATGTAAAAAATGAGACTTTAAAATTATAATTCAAGCATTCTTTCGTGCTTCTATCTAAGTAAGTCTTCCCCCTTTGCTATTTCGCCCACGCAGGCATATAAAATCAAAGTCCAAACATTAAACAATAACTCACATGGGGGGTGTGTGTGCAGTCAATACTCTTGCTCAGCTCTGCTCAGCTCGGCTCGGCTCCATTTCCGCCCATTGTCAACAAGGACTAAGCGCCGCACGGTATGCAACACAAGTTCCACACAAGTTGACTCCTGTGTGTGTGTGTGAGGGATTGTGTGTGAGGTTCGTGCCTTGCACTGAGCGTTGATTAGGTTAATGTCCTTAAGGCATAAGACCAGCTGGCAAGCTTTGCTCCACCCCAACCCCTCTCAGCCGCTTGTGTGTGTGTGTAATGCACTCGTCTTGCAACTTGCACCTGGGCGAAAAACACAACCAGCAGCAGGTCCTGTGTGCAATCCTTGTTGTGCATTGTTTAAGTTTCACAACGTCGACAACTTTGCCAACCGCCACTTAATGCAAGCGCAAGAGTATGGCGAGTGCAGGAGGGCGAAGGGGAGGGGGCAGGAGGGCGGCGTGACTGCACTTTGCCTGGCTTGCGGTGGCGGCTTTTGTGGCAATGCCTTCGTGGCCAAACAGCAAAACAACAGAAGGAGAAGAGCAGCATTTGCCAACTACTGGCTCTCTGGCAACTAAAAGCCTTTTAATCGATTCTAAATGGTCTACAAAATTATTGTGTTAATTTACATTTTCATGTTTGAACAATCTGCGACATTTCGCCTTTTGTGAGCGAAGCAGAAGGCCCAAGGAGATGGAGAACTGATTAGAAATTGATTAATTTACCAGGCTGCTCCTTTGTGAGTTGTACAATTTGTTTATCGAAATAAATAAACCAAAATTAGAAATAATAAAATAAATTATTAAAATATCAGCGACCGCAAAAAAAAAAGCAGAAAGCTAGCTTAGCCTACTGAGAGCAAGAAAATCATTAGACTGGATCTCAATTGTCTCTGGGGTAAGCAATGAACTATTCTCAAAAAAAATGGTTCTCTTCCTATAATATACTTGAAAGAACAGTTGAGCTCTAAATCTCAGTTATATATTTGTTGTAGCTTATTTAAATTATAGTCAAAGTTAGCCGGCTCAAGTATCAAATTATATTTCAATAAATAACACAGATCAACAGAGATAAATTACAACTTTTTGGTTGCAATGGTACCAAAGCACTGCTTCGAAGATCTCTCATTCCTCATCAGCAGACTTTGTTGCTTTCACACTTCAACGACTTACAAATTTCTTTAAAAGTCCAATTGGACTGTCGCATAATCACTTGGGGAATTCAGTAAAATTGCAGCCGAATGTTATACAATTTTTAGAAATTGTTTAATATTTTTAATTAAATCTCCTTTCTTTAAATTAGTACAAAAATCCTTATTTCTGGGAACCCATTTTCATTTCATTCTCTCATTTAATTCAATAAATCACTTGAGTTATTCGTTGTCAAGGCAGAACCCCAAAAAAAGGGGGAAAAGAAAGAAAAACTATTGCAACACAATGTGGGAATTCGAAATTCTCCGACTTTTGGCCAACACTCAATCATTTTTACACTCAGACAGAGGGCAGTTTCTCGGTCTCTTATCAGGCGTAAATAATCACAGACATTGGCTAAATAATAAATACATATGTACAATGTACAAACATACAATTCGACCCGCTACAGCCCTGGCCTAGCTGACCAATCAACTGGCCCTAATAGCCTCGAACCGAAGAGGCACTTAAGCGGGCAACATGAAAAATGATGCAGTAGAGAGAGAGAAAAGGGAGGAGAAAAAAGACTGTCATGGCAAAATGGAAATAAATATTAAATAATCATTTATTTCCACAAGTTTTATTTCTTTTCTTATTTTCATTTATTTGTTTGCTTTAATGGTTTTGGTTTCCACCTAAGGCGGTGTCACTGATATGAAATGTTCTAAATGTTGTCTGGATTTTAACGCCTAAGTGCATACACTGTTTACACTGTGTAATTCACGATATTCAGGACTTCTTGATTTCTAGTATATTTTTTTATCCAACTTTGGAGCGAAACAATGGTAAATTCTAAGAAAATTTTATGAAAATTCCGTGAAATAATTCAAAGAAATCCAATTTAAGAAATATTGCTTTTAAAAAGGAACTAAAATGTTTTGCCTTGGAATTTTAAATATAGTGTAGCATGCGGACAACTTTTGGGCCGCATAAGTTCACAATACATGTGAGAAGAGACACTGACTACGAGGCATTAAGGCCCTTTCGGAAGGCTTGTATGAAATCTGATAGATGTTTGGGCGTGACTTAACCAGAACAGAGACAAAAAACAAAATATCTTTGACTTAGCCAACTCACGACAGGACACAAAAGAAGAATTTAAGGACGGACTCCTGAATCAGACAGTACTATGGCTTTTAATTAGTGAGTTCTAGCTGGCTCTAGGTCCGAAAAAGTTGTGTTTGTTCACAACTGGGAAACAACTTATGCATTATTGTACACCAAAAAATAGCTGGTTGCCTATACGGTACCGTTTCATCATTCTCCCGAATGAATCTTCAGTAGGCTTATCGCTGGAGAAAACATCAAGAAACAACGCAAACGCTTTTTTGAATGCTTGCATTCAATAAAAAATGTTTTAAATCTCTCAAAAGTGTACTTTTGGACTTAAAACTTTAAGTTAAACTAAACTCATTTAAAACAAAAAATTGAAAAATAGGGATGCTCGTATTATTTACTTTCATTGTTTTTTGAGGTTCCCAACCGATTAAAACATTGATTGTATGGAAAGGCAGCTGAAGTGATGTTTTCTCCAGCGATAAGCCTACTGAAGATTCATTCGGGAGAATGATGAAACGGTACCGTATAGGCAACCAGCTCATTTTTTGGTGTACAATAATGCATAAGTTGTTTCCAGTTGTGAACAAACGCAACTTGTTCGGACCTAGAGCCAGCTAGAACTCACTAATTAAAAACAGAAAGGTCGCCAGATAAATACAAACTATGAAAACATTGTCGAGAAGGCCATGCTAACTTCGCCTTTGCGGAAGTTTATATACCCCTTGTAAATGTTTTTATATATCAGAATTAAGAAATAAACGTATTCTTCTGTTAAAATTTTTCAACGAGCTCTTCAAAAATCGCATATTTTATCAGGCACTTGAATAGGGACAAACGTGATTTTCAACATTCTGACTAAACACTACGCAATGAAGTTGATCTTTTTGTCAATATATAAACATTTTCAAATTGAAACGAGAGGGTAAGTTAAAGTCGGCTCTAACCGATTTCGACATACCCGTTACTCATGAAAAAACATGTTTAGCAGTGTTCCCGCGTTCCAGTAGTGTGACCATCCAAAAAGTATGCAACATTTTTTTGGGGGTGATAGCGGGCAGGGCTTGGTTCACTTTTTTGCTTATAACTTGAGAACCGTTCATCCGATCTTTATCATTCTTTCGGCAAATCGATTCATTTAACTAATTACTCACTATCTCTAGAAGGTACGAATCTTTAAAACTGTAGGAGATATAACGTTTTTTCCAAATTGCGGGGGCGGGAGGGGGCGTGGCCAAAATTTGAAACAAACTTGATCTGCGTGCAGATAAAAGAGCATTTGTTTCATACATGTCAAACCTCTATCTCTTACCATCTCTGAAATTAGGTGTTCATACAGACAGACGGACGGACAGACGGACAGACGGACATACGGACAAAGGCTAAATCGACTCGGCTGTTGATGCTGATTAAGAATATATATTATTTTATATGGTCGGAAATGATTCCTTCTGCCTGTTACATACATTTTATTGATTTAGATATTCTTTTTACTCTACGAGTAACGGGTATAAAAATATTTTGGTGGGCGGCAAAGCACTAACTGATGTCGGAAAAGGCCAAAATAATGGTTTAGAAGGAGGGAAATCTACGTACAGGCAAATTGCTGAAAAAATTGAATAGGCTAAAGTGTTGTATGCAATTTTCTTGAAAACCTATCAAATTAGGGAGAATAACATGAAAGACGGCACCAAAAAAACATTTT
>JAEIFU010004160.1:0-18725 GCA_018904235.1 Lordiphosa stackelbergi | reverse complement strand
AGTTTTCTTTAAGTCATCGGCTGATTCAGATAGGTCATGCTTTACAGTTACCTAGGAGTCGGACCAAAATCATTGTACAACGGATCAACTAGTGTCTGTGCTAATCTCTAAAAGCTTTTCAACAAATTCAAAAACTGTGCACACAAACGGGGGGAGCAAAACGGACCATAGACATTTTTAATACCACTTGAACGAGGTAAAACTGAAATTGCTCATTTTCAGATAAATGCTAATAACTTCTACAATTTCTAACAAAGATTTCCGATGTATGAACCCTTTTTGAATTTGTTATACATTAGGTTAATCAACCAAAAAGATGGTATGTGTTGATGCCTCTCTCGTAAGGTCTTCTCCAGGATTTGTCGTAGTGTGAATATCTGGTCTGTGGTGGATTTACCAGTTCTAAAGCCCACAGACGTTCACAAATAATACGCGACAGAACCTTAATGCGATGGGAAGGAGACTGATCCCGCGGTAGTTGGCGCAAACTGCAGGGTCTCCTTTTTTAAAGATTGGGCATAGGACACTTAGATTCGTCGGGCATGCTTTCGTCAACCCATATACGGCATA
Source organism: Lordiphosa stackelbergi (assembly GCA_018904235.1). Classification (NCBI taxonomy): domain Eukaryota; kingdom Metazoa; phylum Arthropoda; class Insecta; order Diptera; family Drosophilidae; genus Lordiphosa; species Lordiphosa stackelbergi. The sequence goes on along the minus strand of JAEIFU010004160.1, from coordinate 18,155 downwards.
GAAGTTGGTGCATGCACCTTATCAATTCTTCCCCTCCAGCCTTGAGCAGTTCAGCGGGCAGCTCATCAGCGCCTGGTGATTTCTTGTTCTTTAGCCTTTGTATAGCTCAACAGACTTCCTGTTGGGTCGGTGGGTCTATCTCTATTAGAGTGTCCCAAAACATAAGGAAAAATATTTTTTCGCGAAATCAAATACGCATACCCTCTTTTTTAATTCCAGTCGACCTCATTGACTCACAAATTAAATATTATTGAGATTGAACATCGATAACCCGTGACGAATTGATGCCAAACTTCTTACATGAAAATTTGTACTGACTTACTACACAGTACAACACTATAAAAAAAACTCTGCATAAGACACTTAAATTTTGTTAAAAGGGTCCCCTGTAAGCATCACCTCATACTTAATTTTTCAAATGTAGCTTCGGTTCGCGATTTATGGGTACTTTTGTACTTGCAACACACAACGACAACAATTTTAAATTAGTTTTTGATGGTTTAAAATAAAGTTCGCAATATAGAAAATTCACTTCAATTGTGCAATCGGTTAAGGTACATCCAGAAAAAGGTAAACCTTAATTCTTGAATATTTTTAAAAGCGCACAGTAGATTTTTCTTAAAATCGTTTTTTATTATGGTATAATGGGCTATTGCATGTCCCTAAGAGATGGTACTCGACAGTCAAAATATCGCGATATGGAGTACCATGTTAAGACTCACTCAAAAATCTTTTCATATAGGCCATAATCCTGATCTAAAAGTAGACAGATTAGCGTTTGCAGTTTTGCCCACGACTGACTTGTTAGCGTCAGCCTCAGAGAGAAAGTACTGAAATGTTGTCCTACCATCTCGAAATTTTATTTATAACTGTTTTTATTTAAAAGTAAAAAATTTAGAGGCTATGCGTAAAAAAAACGACTTTGATTTTTTTGGGACACCCTAATCTCTATGTTGTCGATTGGTGGCATCGCTACTTCTCTAGAGGCGGCATTATGTTCGTCATCGCCTCCCAGTAGGTTGGAGAAATAACTTCTTCACTTTGAAAACGCAGTTTTGAGAAAAATGCCTTTGAAAAGGGTAAAAGATTTTCGTTGAAGAAATTTTCGTCCAACTGGTCAAATAGCTATGTGCTTCTTCTGAATTCGACATATGTTATGGAGGGCCGGCAAAAATCCATACGTATAAATTAATCCCACAATTAATTTTTTAAAGAGCGATCTTCTCTATGGGAGCTAGTTACTAAATGTGCGGTAAGAGAAAAATAACAATGTATGTTTTAGCGGACCATAAAAAAGACACATTTGCAAAACTTGAGCTTTCTACCGCTTTCTACAAACTTACAATCTTCAGAAGAGTATTGCCACAACGAAAATTAAAAAAAAAACATTACCATAAATTCCTCCCCCTTAAAACCCCCCCCTTCTAGTTGACCAACAAAAAGAGCAACATTTTAGGGTGGTAGGGGAGTGGCTAGGTTCAGTTTTTGCTTATAACTGAGAACGTTCAGATTTATCATTCGGCAAATCGATACCAATACTAACTATTAGAAGGTAAAAATATCTAAAACGTAGGAGATATAACATTTATCCAAATTGGGGGCGTCAAATTTGAAACAAATTGATCGCGTAGATAAAAGAAATTTCCATATCAAATCTACTCTACCATTAGATCAGTTTCCAGACAGACGAGGACGACGGAGAAGGAGACGAGAGACGACGGAAGCGTAAATTTTGATCTGATCAAAATATATATACTTATAGGGTCGGAAATGATTTTGCCTGTTCATACATTTGAGATAGTATACCTTTATTTTAATTACAAAATTTTCTCACTTCCTAGTGAAATTATCTTAAAAGATAAGAAAAATTGCCCGAAATCAGCACCAACTTATAAGGTGGCAAATGTTAAGCCTATTTGAAAAAAACTTAAATTTATATTCGCAATAACTATAATCCCGGAAATTTTTCAAGATTGGATAATACCTTTTCGGATGTGCCCCCTCAGGAACATAGGTACGCTATTAAACATTACTTCTCAAGAGTAACGGGTATATTGAAGTCGGTTAGAGCCAACATTAACTTAGCTAAAAAATTTTGATTTTTGTGTATGCTTTATGATGCATACTTAAATTATAATTCAAAACTCTCCATAAATAAAATGCAAAACATAAGAATTTGTTGGCGCCAAACATGAGGTATAACTTGCAGTCCAAATGTGCAATTTCAATGAATTAATTTTTTGAGCTACGAGTACCAAATCGGAAACACAGTCAAAGGGGAACTTTGATTTATCTCATGCAGGACTCAAGCACAAAAGCTAGCCAACCGACAGCATACAAAAATAAAGAAGTGAGAAGTTACAGACGGCCGAAATTATCTGGAATGAGTCTACCAAGTTTATACTGTTAAACGAGTCTTTTCCACTATTGAAAAACATTTCAGAAAAGAAAAAAGAGGCGCCAAATGTAGCTCATCATCTTTATTTGTCTTATACAACTGGCTGGTCTAAGCTCTGCAAGCACCATATTCGGTCACCCGACTGGTGCAAGTCTGCTTATGGGCATCGAAATGCATATCTTTGTCACACTTGAATGGTCCAATTTCTTTGCCATTTATACACTCCACATAATGTTGACAGCCGGGAATCTCTGCAATCTCTCTACCTTTCGCCAGACCATCGCACCGATCATGTTCACACTTGTGATTCTCGCGAGGCACACAGGCCTTAATTTCCTCGTGAAAGAATCGATTAACTGGGCATTGCATGAAAGTGGGTGCGGTGTCACGCCCATTATCAGCACCCAGATCACGGCAATAGTAATAACCACGACAAGTAGCACCATCCGAGACAAAAGTGTTGCGCAACACCTGATTACCGCTGATACAAATATCCTGAGGTTTCGGCACTTTCGTGTTAGACTCGAAGCTAATTGGGGCTACCGGTTTCTGGCACTGGCCCGTTTTTACCTCAAAGTAACTATGCGCGGAATCGCAGCTATGCTTCTGGAGTTTATGAGCCTGACAGGTGGAGTAGCTGTGGCTATCACCCTCATTTGGAATGGGCACACCGGCAGGAACCACCTGACATAGCTCGAATTTGGCCTGGCAATTAAATTGTTTGGCTGGCACACAGTCCTGTTTTGCTTGATCAAAGTAGGTGCCCGATGTGCAGGCTCCTTGGGTTCTTAGGTTCTCTTTCTCACAGTAATACCAATTGGCACAGTTGATACTGCCGCCCACATAGCCCAGCGTCAAGGGAGAACAGGGCACTGCACAATAGTTATCAGTGGGTTCCAATACGGCCGCCTGACAGCTACCCGTGGTCAGACTAAAGTAAGGAGTGGATCCCTGGCAGGTACCTCCAGCAGTGCTAGTCGAGTTCCGGCACACAATCCATTTGTGACAACCACCGGGCTTACGCAATACGGTGCCATCCCGAAACAGGTGACAGATGTCATCCGTAATATTGTAGGACTCTGCCTGTTGACTGAACTGCACCAGCAGGGCCAGCACCAGAATGTGGCTAATAAACACTGCAAAGGATAAATGGTATTTTAGAAACAAGGCACTTCAACTGGGCTGAAGTACCTGTCATGTCTTCTCTCTGGATACACAAAAATTCAACTTAATTTAGCAACCCAGTCGATCGAGTCTTATATACTTAACCAGATTTGCCAGAAATTAGTTTTCAATAAGGCAGAAGTCATTTGTTAATGTACCCAAAAAATTTGATAAGATAAGCGCTACAGAATCTCATTAAGCAAATGTCGATATAAGCCAAGCGACAAGTGGAAAACCTTTCCCAACTGTAAGTAAAGTGATAAAAAAGGTAAAAAGCACAAAAGTATTTGCGAACATAAAACTTTAAAAGAAACAAAATATTTGCAGTAGCATTTGTGCTTGTAAATTTAAGCTGAGTGATTTAAGCAAAGTGTTAATAAATTAATTTAAGACTTTACTTTTTAATCGTAGCATTTTAATTATATTTACTTTGGACAAATACAAAGAAAATTTTGCAGATGGAAATCTTAACTGTTTCAAGCTAAAGGCTTGTACGTTCATGAGACGCACAATGGAGCCTCGGGTCTCAAACTGCTACAAAAATCAATTTTTTGACTAAAGCGATTGACAAAATAAACTTACTTCTCCGATAGAGTTATATTCCAAGCTAACCGATCCAAACTTATTTTGAGATTGTATAACAAATATGGGTTATGAGCGTAATTTTTTTCAAATTTGCAAAAACACGAACTTTTGAATTGAATTGTCGGCAAACTATATCATCCACAGGTATGCATGTTTTTAAAATAAGAATATAAAAAAATGTTAAACGGTAGTTTACTTATCTAATTAGCGCCGTTTGCGCCATTTTTCAACTTTTAAGAAAAAAATACTCCCAAAATTTAAGTATGTGGTATTTTTTAATTAACTGGAGTTGGGTCACTCTAATCGATCAGCAGAGTTTTGGTTTGATTGGCAGCTTATTTACATGCAGCCCATAAAGATGAAAACTGTTTGGATATGGCAATCAAATAGAGCAGCAAATAACATATTTTGTTGTATTGTTGCTAGACTTATTAAACTTGTAATTTATCTTCGCCCCCTATTAAGTTAGTTTCATCGTTTCTATTATTTAAAAATTTAACCTAAGTTTATTCATGAAGGTTCGAAAGTATAAAAAATGGGTCGTGACATCAATGTTAGTTCAACTGTTCAGAGTGTAACGAGGCATACAGCCTATTTACATAGACTCCCACAATATGCGTAGCGTAACATTAACTGTTAAGCATAATATTAAATCTTAGCTACAAACATGCAAAATGTTAAGTGAGCCGAAATTGCCACTTCTGCTTCGTCCTCCACCAATTTTTGTTTGAGATCTTAAGACCGATTTATTGGCGAAAACAAAATAGTTTATTAAAATCTGTGGAAACGCTGTTTTCTGAAACTAATTCAGACGCATTTATTTGATTGTCTTTCAGTTGAACAATACAGGTTTACAAATAAAGGCCAACTTTGCAATACAGAAGATAGAAAACTTCCAATATGGGCATTTCCACAGTCGCGAACGCGACAATCGTACGCCTTTAAATTGCAGAAAAATATAGATGACAAAAGCATTTTTTGATTTTGTTTCTATTTTTTTCGAGAATTTTTGTAGCAGTGTATTTAGTGCAAAGGGTAGGTTCAGTCGATTTGACGATTAAAATATGCTTTAAAAAATCTTTATATAGGGGAGAGTGGGGGATTGTGATCATAGTTTTGTTTTTCGAACATAACTTCGCCAACAATCAATATTTTTTCGTTCTGTAAATTTTGTATTTTAGGTAAAAGATGCACAAAACTTTCCTCATCACTTGTTTTAAAAAATAAAATTTTGGGTTTTTTTTATTTCATATTGAAAAAAAGTGATTTTTTGACATTTCGAAAATTTGTGGGGGGTTGTGAGCCACCCATCTAAAAGTTCAAAATTCGTGTTTTTAAGCCATTATTCTTTATTAACTGAAGAAATGAAAAATTTTTCTCATATTCTGAATTAAGAAATATCAATGAGGAGTGAAAATTGATTGACGGCATCAGGCTTGTTTTCTTTTATATACGAGCACTTTTTTCTTGTGGCTGTTCTTTTGTTTGCCTTTTTCAATGTTTTTTTTACTTCTTTGGACAGTTCTTCCTCTGTTTTATTGCGCGTCATTGCAATATTCTCTTTGAAAGTCAAAACCGACTTTTTTTTCAAAGTGGCTCAGAACCCCCATATCTCACTTTTTTTTGCTGACGTCACATAACCAAAAAGAAATTGTTACAAAAAAAACATATTTCTATCAAAAAGGCAATTGACCAAAGATATTTCCCTCATACTTACTTTTGTCCTTACGAAAATAATTTTGTATAATATTTACAAGTCAAAAATGAAAAAAAAACTTTCTTTTTTGAAAAAAAAAGTCGAGTTCTGGTTCACGATCTTAAAGAAGGTGTAGACTGATAGGTTGCTTGCCAAAAGTTAGGTAATAAGAAGGGAGACACATGACATAAACAAAAAGTTTAAATTTATTTTTTTTTGTGGCCAATATTCGAGTGGCTTACAACCCCCAGCGGCTCAGAACCTCCCATTCTCCCCTACATATACAAAAAAAAATGCATACATTTGAGACAGTTAAATAAATATTTTGAAGCAGTTAACTTTTAAATAAAGGGGAATAATGCAGCTTTTTATTGAGTGCAATCATATTCAATTATTTACATTAGTTTTGTTTTTATAAGCTTCAATATTATGAAGAACGCGACATTTATCACGCGACATCTTAAAAAAGCTAACTGTGAAATGGACATATCTTCGGTATCCAGGCCAATTTTCTTATAGTTAAAGAATCAAAAAAGCTGTACTTACATTTTAAGATTTATTTTGATTTTTGTTTTCAATGTTATGTTAAGAAAAATCATTTAAAAAAAATATATTTTTTCTCAATCTCATTCGGAAATTTTTGCAAAAAGTGTGCTGAGCGAGATTTATTTAAAATTAGGTGGTCCTGTCGCCCCGTTAATTCAACTTTTCCAACCCAATTTGTTTTAATATAAGTTAATTAATTACTCCGAAAATTAAACAAGAGTTATTTTGTTATTTTTTGTTTTTTTTTATTAAATTATTTATTTACTTAAATTTTTTCTGAATTTTTTGTCATCCTACGTAAATAATAACTTCATTTAGGGCCGTTTTCTCATGTTTCTGTTTTTGCTCAAATCGAAATCCTCCCAGATTTCACAACTAGGTGGTTTTGTGGAAAATCGCTTGTCTCATGTAGATTGATTTTAAATTTGGGCATTTGCGCCACGGTCACACCGGGAGGCTGGAAATTTTATGAAAATTTGGTCATATAGGCGAAATTGCGGAACTTTCCAACCATATTTGATTTAATTACTTGCGTTTAACACTATAGTTTTAGTTTTAAATCTAAAACAATCTATTCAATCATTTATTTAGTAAATGGCTATTTTAATGTAAATGGGGGTTGAAAAGCGAAACTATTTGCCTCTCCTATGATATTATATAAAAAGAGATAAAATATAATTATTTATTAAGTGATCTTAGCTTAATCAATGAACTAGGGGAATTAAAAATGCGGGGGGACCATATGCGCGCATGCATAAAAATTCATTATTTGGTTAATCATGTACATGGTTTTGAAATGAACGAGGATAAAGTAGATGGAAACGAAATCCATCTAGATGGCTAACCTTGAAGTTGAGCAAACCAAATGCATCAAATCCACCTAGACTTGCAAAAACCGCAACATGAGAAATCGGCCCTTAGATTGTGTATATATCCTCATAACTTGCTTTTTATGTAAGTTTGATATGAGGTGTAATGGGTCTGTTTATGGGCGAGTTGATTTGTGATGATACAAAATAGGTTAAGTGTATTTATGGTGTCAAGTTTATAGAAGGGAGGTAGTTGCTAAGTCAGTATAATTGCCTGTTTGCAGTGGTGCCCAAGCTCATTACGCAAGCCACGCATTCGTTATTGTTTGACGCAAAGGAATAGCTGGTGCGTATGTGGGGCACTTTCGCCTTATGCCTACATAATAAAACAACAACAAATTCATAGGCGTTTTCTCCTCTCTTTCTTTTGGAGCTAAGGTTTTGTTGTTGGCGCACGCAGACCTGCAACAACAACATCATATGTGTCTCTGTTCTCTCTCTCCTATGTGTTTGCCAAATAAAAAAGCAACAACAATTTTGATTATGGGTATTCAGTGCTCGCCTTTCTCTTTATATATCTTGTAGTTGTTCTTACTTTAAATATTATTTATGCAATTGTATTTGATTCCATGCATCCGTAAGCTCATTCTGGGCACCCCTGTTCCATAGCTTCGCTCATCTGCTGAATCGATACAAGTATTGCTGAGCGGCTTCAGGGGCGTTATAGATGCATGTGTCTCTTGCATGATTTCTCCAGTCTGAGGGTACTGCAGTATAAATATAAAATTATTTGTAAGGGGTATGAACATTCCCGGAAAATAATTTATATTAAATACTATTTTCCATACGACTGACTTGAAACTCGGTTTGTGTGCAAAATAATTTGTAATTTCATTTTCCTATTATGGTAAGTTCACTCTCAAGTGTGAAAATTGAATTGAAATGAAATAACTATTGACATAAAATTCGCTTTGTAAGGAAAGCTTGCAAAATAATTTGTGATTTTATTTTATTTTACGATGTTACAAAATCAGCCTCTGGGGTGTGAAAATACATGGAAAACTCTGTTTTAAAGTCTCTTTTTTTCATCCGTTTGACTTGAAACTCGGTGTGTAGGTGTAGTAGGCGAAATTATTTATGATGGGATTTCGATTTGGAAAATTTCCGGACATTTTTGTACAGAAAAATATTTTTTTCATCCGATAAATTGAGATGTGGTTTTCTAATGTGGGAAAATCCATGCCGAACGATGGAAAATCGCCAAATGTTATAATACTCTGTACCGAAGGTACATAGAGTATATTAAGTTTGTGCAAAAGTATGTAACATGAAGAAGGAATCATTTCCGACCCTATAAAGTATATATATTCTTGAGCAGCATCAACAGCATAGTCGATATAGCCTGTCCGTCTGTCCCTCCGTCTGTTCGTCCGTCCTTCCGTATGAACAAACAGATCTCAGAGATGGTAAGAGATAGAGGTTGACATGTATGGAACAAATGCTTCATATAGTTGCAGGCAGCTCAAGTTTATTTTCAATTTTTGCCACGGCCCCTCCCGCCCCCGCAATTTGGAAAACCCCTTATATCTCCCACAGTTTTGTAGATAGATAATTCGTACCTTCTAGAGATAGTTAGTCATTAGCAATATTTATCGATAGGCGAAATAAAGATAAAGATCGGATAAGCGGTTCTCAAGTTATGAGCAAAAAAAAAATAACCTCCACCATACCCCGCGCCTCTTCCAAAGCACTTACAACCAACACTCACATTTCAAAGTTATCCGCAATTCCGAAAGCTTTTGAGAGAATTATGACATCTCAATTGCAGCATTTATGCAGTTCATTATTTCACCCTATCAACACGGCTTTGTGAAGCGTAGTCACTACCTTCTTATAAAAGCTTACATCATTAGTGATCAAATGATTCTTATGTTATATGCAAACTGATGTGATTTATACTGATTTTAGTAAGGCTTTTGACTCTGTCAATCATTCCTTCCTGCTTCTACAAACTGAGTTTAATTGGTTTTCCAACTAACCTTCTTATTTGGATCTCTGATTACCTTAGTTTTAGAACACAAAAGTTCTTTTCTGTAATTCGTATTCCCACCCAATCCAGGTTACCTCTGGGTGTAACCCAAGGTAGTCACTTGGGTCCATTACTTTACACTCTTCATAAATGATCTCCCGACAGTCTTGACTCACTCTCGTGTGCTTATGTACGCCGATGATGTGAAACTATGTTTTAACATATAATAATTTGGTTTCCCGCCTTAATTTGCAAGTGACTTGGATGCATTTCAGTCTTGGTGTAAAAGATAATCTATTAAACCTTAACAGTTCAAAGTGTAAGGTTATGACATTTTACAGAAGCTCACCACAATTCTTTTCTTATATGATTAATAATGTCCCAATAGAGTGTTTGAATGATACAGTCAATGAGGTAAATGATATTGGTGTAATCCTTGATCACCGACTTAAATTTGACTCTCATATAACGGCTACTGTTTTAGTAAGGCCGGGAGTACTCTTGGGTTTATTAAGCTGGTCGAAAGAATTTGATGATCCGTATACAACGAAAAATTTGTACATTTCTCTTGTCCGTCCTATACTCAGTGAGTACGGATCCTGTGTGTGGTCTCCGCAATACTCGACCCATCAAGATAGAATTGAATCTGTGCAAAAGCAGTTTTGTTTGTTTGCTCTTCGTGGCTTAAACTGGAATCCTGAGGTCCGTTTACCATCATACTCCTAGTAGGCTACTTTTGATTAACGTTCCCTCCCTCATTAACCGTAGAGTTATGCTTGGTGAAATATTTATACATAGATTAATTAATGGTGAAATCGACTCATCTGGGTTGGTTGGCAAATTAACCTCAACGTTTCTATTAGACCGACGCGCAATTTTATACCCCTATCACTAAATCGTTGTACCACTAACTATGCTTTGCATGAACCGTTTCGTGTTCTCTGTACTGATTACAATAAACTCTACCGTGTAATTAACTCGGAAGCTTCCCTTCCTGCTTTAAAAATAGCTATTTTAACCTATTTAACCCGTAGTTGATATTACTTTATGTTTTTCCTCCGCGATTACGTGTCACATGTTAGGGTCTCCGCCTCTCGGTCGGTTCGGTTACTATTTTGTCTAGGGTTCGCGCGTAACAAGCCGTGGCAATTGTCGCATGGGCCACTTGAACGTACTGCGCATTGTACGTCAACGTCCATATATGATGAGAAAAAAACGAGAAAGGCAAAGCTAACTTCGTCTGTACCGAAGTTTTGATACCACTGAGAAATAGCTTGTCTTAACGGTTAGAGACTTCGACCAAATTTCGCAGATCAAGCTTAAAACATTACATATTACCCATGACCGTGTTTGAGAGCAGTAGTGAGAACAAAACAGTTTTCTTACTAAAAACCATTTTACGAACGAACATTTGTATGGCAGCTACAAAAGTAGTCATCCGATCCGGTCGGTTTCGACATATTAGCAGCGTGCAGTAAAGAAAACTCTGTGCAAAGTTTCAGCTCGATAGCTCCAAAACTGAGGGACTAGTTCGCGTAGAAACAGACAGACGGACAGACGGACAGACGGACGGACAAAAGCTTTTAATCGAATCAGCTCGTCATGTGATCAAGAATATATATACTTTATGTGGTCGGAGATGATTCCTTCTATGCAGTTGCAAACTTCTGGGCAAAATTATAGCCACACTTTTCAAGTGTATAAAAAAAAAAAAACGAACAAGTGAAAGTCGGTCAAGACCGACTATAATATACTCTGTACCTCTCTCTCTCTTTCTCTCTCCCTCTCCCTCTCTCTCTCTCTCTCTCTTTCTCTCTCCCTCTCCCTCTCTCTCTCTCTCTCTCTCTCTCTCTCTCTCTCTCTCTCATATTATTGCGGCGTTGGTTGTGAAAGGGTGGAGTCGGGAGTGGCAGGGGAGTGGCCAGGGTGATTCAGATTCACTTATTTGCTCATAACTTGAGAACCGCTCGTCCGATCATTATCATCGATATCATATCGATACATATTCCTAATGACTAACTATCTCCTAGAAGGTACAAATCATCTATCTACAAAACTGTGGGAGATATGACGTTTTCAAAATTGTGGGGGCAGGGGAGGGGGCGTGGCAAAGTGAAAATAAACGATCTGCCTGCAAGTATAAACATTGTCCCATACATGTCAAACCTCTATATCTTACCATCTCTGAGATCTGTTTGTTCATACGGACGGACAGACAGACGGACCAGACAGACGGACAGACGGACATGGCTATATCGACTCGGCTGTTGATGCTGATCAAGAATATATATACTTTATAGGGTCGGGAAATGATGATTCCCTTCTCCCTGTTACATACTTTTGCACAAACTTAATATACTCTATGTACCTTCGGTACAGAGTATAAAAACACCATTTCATTCAACAATGTGTGAGAGAGAGAGAAACTTAGAGATTAGCGCAACAGAAGCGCTGCATGCAGCTCCTACTCTAGGTACAGAGTATAAAATAGTCGGGCTTAACCAACTTTCGCACTTATTTTTAAATTCACAACAGTTTTGAAAATCCACCCACCAGATCGGAAAATGGCATGCGGAGGTGGGTTTAAAATAGTTATTTTTGTGGCAATCTGAAGTCACCTGTTGGATATTATCTGCGCCCATGCGGAGCCGCAATCTGCGGTCTGCAGTGGTTCTGTCAAGTTTAGTTTAATATAATTTTTTATTAATTTCAATATGAAAGGCCGAACGGCACAGAGGGTGCATCCGACTGCTTCAACTGATGCTGACGCCGTCACCAAGCCGGCAAATTCCCAAAGCTTAAGGCAAAATGTACATAGCAACTTATTCTAACTGTTTCTTAAGCTTGCCCGCTGGCAACGGTTGATCTTTTCATTATCGCTCTGTTCATCTTAGCTTTTTCTTTGCTGCTCTCTGCAGCCACCCACAGGCCTAGCTGGCCCAACCGCTCTTGAGCTTAGCCACTTATTTTAATGGTTTAAAAATGAATTTTGCGTGCCTTTTTTTAAGATAGATTCACGGATTCAAGGACCTTACAAACTACATGACACAAAAAATTATTGTATTGTTATTTGAATTTTGCGGGAAGTCAATGTCAATATTTATCTGTTTTGGCTGACTCTTAATAGCATAGTCAATCTACATACAAGAATATTATATAAAATACATCAATAAAACAGTCTAAACTCTAAGTGTAAATAGTTAAATGATGTTGATTTTAATTATTATTTATATTTTGTTGAGTTTAATTATGTCCAAACATGCCACAACTCTTGGTATCCCATTAGGTCAAGGATTAACCTGCTCTCTTCACCTGGCTCATGTAACTCATTTTAATTAGGTTAAATATGCAAAAGGAAAACCGAAAGAAAAAGGGCAAACAGCCTTTCTCAACGAACCGAAAAAGAGCTCAAGAGGGGACCATCTTCTCCTCTTGTGTTCATAAGCAGGAACTGAGCTCAATGAGATGCAAAAGGGCGATAAACAAACGCGCCAGAGTTGAGGATGCTTCGCGGGCAAAATAAGGTTACGAGTCGGAGAAAGAAAACTGGCAAAGGCAACCAGCAGCAACCAAGTCATATTTCTCTCGCCAAAACAAAATGAAAATGCCAACAAATACGTGGTGAGGCGGGGTGGAGGGGAACAGCAAGAATTATGGGTGCTTGGGTGGGCGGGTGGTCTGGTCACGTACTTGAAGTATTTTGCCAAAATTAAAATTTATGAACAGATAAAAAAGCGTTAATGGCCACTCGCTGGTTTCACGCTGACGGACCGAGGAGGAGCAGCTGCGGGACCCTAAATGTGTAACAGTTTGCAGCGAGTGGCAAATGAAGCACGCGAAGTGGACAAGGCCAAGAAACCACAGCGCAGATGAGGATGACAGCGACAACGCGAGTCATAAACACTGCATTTTTACAGAGCAAATTTTTCGGAGAGCTGCTCCAAGTGGCACACTTGACGTGATGTTTTAGTTGGAAAAACATTTAAGCTGTGGAAGTATTGGACGTTTCATGTGAAGGACGTGTAGTCAGCTTAAGTGGCGGATGGAAAGAGAGAGAGAGCTGATAAGTAAGATGACCTTTCAACAGATTGAAATTAAAATTGAAAAAACGATATAAAGAAGATACATAAATTGGCTAGAATTAAATAATCTATTACATTTGAAAACTTTGCTCTGAAGTCTGGTTAACCCTAAGCTACAACATGTTTATTTATATATTCAAGGCCTTTGCCATTTATCGCCCATAACCCTTAGCTAACCTTGGTGTGAGCCTCACACAATTTAGTGAAAGCCAAAACTTGTCACCAAAGTTGCCGGTGTCCCAGAATTTATAACTAGCAAAGAGCCATAGCTCGACAGACCAATACAAGCCCCCCATATCCGTTTTGCATCCAATTAAAAATTAATGGTATACTTTTGGTCTCCAGTGTCCCTTATCCGCAGGCATGTCACGTTGGGTCTTGGCAAACTCGCATAATTAACAAACACTCCGCAGCGTATGGATTTGTGGAAAGCCAGGCCTGGACCTTACAAATTTAGCCATTTGGGGTGCCTAGGTTTTTTGGGTGCACGTAAACATAATTAGAGGCACATTTAAAAGGTCGTTAAATGCCGCAAATAACAACAACAACAACGACAACAACAACGACTACGTCGCTCCAGTTTCCATTCGACACTCACGCGTATTTGCATCTGTCCAAAGTGGCTGCCTGACACTGGCAAGTCAACGAAGGACGTGGATTGTGGAGCATGTAAATACCATTAGCTGTGTCTGGTCTTGGCCCTGCTTGGGCTAAGGTGCACTCAAAAATGTTGTCAACGACTTGACATTGTTTCAAGAGAGAGCACAAAAGTATGACTATGTAGTACACACAACGGAAATAATGGGTCAGAGACAACAACTAAACAAACCGTAATTATGAGAGGAGGGACAACAGTTGCTTGGGGATGCAACTTATGATTCTTACCATGAGAAGGTTGTAAAATGAGACATTAGAAGCATTAAATTGTAGTTAAGGAAAGCACAGGATGAAATATTATGAAGAACATTGCTTGTGTATTGCATATAAATTCACTATGGGCAAATCTTGGATACTTAGCTGGTCATTAAAAGGTAAGAACCTCAACATTTAGATTTTATATTAGGTAGGTAGTAATCTACTGACTATTGAATTTTCTAGAAGATAGTTCAATCTATTCATTTGTTCATCCTCTTCATTAAGAACTCTGTTATGAAAACCAATTAGTTTTGGGAAACCGATTTTCAAGAAAATGCTGTTGATGTGCTATCGATTTAGTGGTATTACGGTTCCACTGAAATTATTATTTTATTGTTGGAGCGACTCACCTTTGTTACTTCATCAGGAAAGATTTCCAACAAAAAATCCATCAAATTATTTATAGTATTTTGTAATGATAGGTTGAGTTGCCGCAGGAGTACGACAGGGTGTTTCAAGTGTGTTTCAAGATTGTAATGAAAATTACTGTGGATGAAATAAGTACGGGTTCCCATATTAACCCATTAACATTTTTATTAATAAAACCTTTAAATATCCAAAAACATACCACCGATTTAATAAAAATATAAAAACTTTTAAAATAAAAATTAACCATTTCATCCTAAAAAAAATCATATACTAAAATTCAGAATTAACTTAATAAAAAACATTTGGTGGCTATAAAACGTCATGGCCTTCCAAAACCATTTATACAATAAACATAAATATACAATAAAAATAATATAATTTTAAAAAGTCCACAAATATAAAATATTAAAGGGCCGTATATGGTGGTTGGTACCACCTCAATTAAAAGCCTTTTGAAATAAAGCCAAGGACCGTAGAAGAGCTCAAGGACAACATTCGTGAAGAAATAGCCGCTATTCCGGCCGAAATGTTGGCGAAATCGATGGAAAATGCTGCAAAAAGGGCACAATACGCCATCAACGCCAGAGGCGGCCCATTTGAGGGATATCGTGTTCAAAATTGATGTAAGCAAATCTGCTTGGAACAAATTAAATGATTAAGATTGCCAACCGCCAAATTTTTATTTTTTTGGTTTTTTAAAAAAAAATGGGGTCCGTCGAATATGGGCAACGCTGTACGTAAATAAAATTTTATAGGCGTGATAATATAATATTCGAGCTTTGATCACTGAGCGTTTTACCAGGCTCCATGTTAATAAGTCAAAGAGGGCAATGAGTAAAGAGATAAAAGCGATAGTTCGCATTGAGATTCTTATTGTCCGCGAAGGAAATTGCTGGTTAGGGCAGAGACCGTTATATGTTTCTCAAATGCCGCTTAGAGAGAACGTGAAGTGAAAAAAATTTTCGTTGGTTGAATCTACCAATTCTTACAGTGCATTTTACTGTGAAATATTGTTACATGTAATTTGTTTTTGTTTTGTTTACAATTTTTTTGGTAAAATTACCCCTACAAATAGTAAATCTAGCGTAATTTCTGTGTTAGTTTTTTGGTGTTGTTTTTTAAAACTGCGGCTTGCAGTAACATTCTACCATAGAAATAGTACCACGCACGTAACAGTGGTAAATATATTTTGTTGGTATTTGTTGGTTTACTGGGTCGTTAGTAAAAGTTACCATAAAAATAGTACAATTCCTGCGCAAACTTTAGTTGTTCTATTTATAATTAAATATGGCCGAATTCGAACTTGGGAATTACAAGTGGTCTCATCTATGCGGTGTGCAAGAATTTATTGGTAGGCAGATTCAATACCAGTAAGATTTATGACGCGTTGCCACATGCGCGAGCGCAGCCGAGCCAGTTAAGATGTCGTTCAATTCGTGTTGCAGTCTATGGGCCTGAGTTCGAGTCACCCCGGAGTAAGTAAAATTTTTATGAAATTATTAATTCGATGTTTTTCAGAATTAGTAAGTGGTATTTGCACTGTGGTGTGTGGTATTTGTTGTGTTTGTGGTATTTATACTGCTGTTGTGGTACACCTATGAGTTTACTGTTAACAATGGTAAACTAACTATTTTTGTTGGTCGGAGCAATTTCAACCGTCATTTCTGGTTGAAATCTACTGTGTTACAGTTATCATTACGTTATGTGTTATGCCATTTTTACTGTAGCTGACGGTTGGTTCTACCTACGACTATGGGTTGGAGCATTTTAACCACAGAATTGGTTGAATTTACCGACAAAATTTTTTCTGTGTAGTATATTCTTCCTAAGGACTATGTAAGGAATTTATGGTCAACGGACAATTTATTTATAAGTGCACACCTATATACATTTGTATAATATTAGATCTCAGGATATTTCTTTTTCAGATCGATTTATGTAAATCAACGCAGTATGAGTATTTAATATTTAAACATGTATCTTTATTATGCAGCAACCAAAACAATAAGAAGCAAATTTTACTTTTCTTTTTTAAAAGCTGACAAAAATAAAACCAAACAAAATTAGGTATAATAGTGCCCCGTAAAACCTAGAAATCGAACTTTGCTGATGGGTTTCCTCCAACTCCCACCCCCATCCACCCACTCTACCCAAATTCTCCTCACCCACCCATCTCACCACCTCCCGCCCACTTCCTGCCCACATCCCATCCACTTTCCACCTACATCCACCCACATCCTACCCATTTCTCTCGCCCACATCCCACCCACTTCCTATCTATACCACATCCATCCACATCCCTCCCATGTCACACCCACTTCCCAGCGAGCATCCCGGTGGTATTTCCAATATCGGAAAATGAAAACATAAATGAGTTCTCATTTGAGCTTACAAACCGAGTTTCAAGTAAAGCAGATGAAAAATAGCTATTTTGCTTGTAGAATTTTTCGGGCATTTTTCACGCCTAGGCCCGGATTTTCGACATGGCAAAATGACATTTCAAATTATTTCGAATTCTGTCCTTACAAACCGAGGTTCAAACCAATCGGGTGAAAATTGGTTTTCATGCTGAATTTTCCGGGAATTTTCCGACCGTTGGGTCAAATTTTTCCAACATCATAGAATCACATTTCAAATTTATTTCGTATACTGTTCTTACAAACCGATTTTCAAGTCAATCGGATAATAAATTGTTTTTTATGCCTAATTGAATCAGGACACTCTCTTTTATATTTATAAAGAGATAGGGTCGGAACTGACCCACACTTAAGTGTAAAAACGTTGGTAAATTCACAAATTTCCGTCTTTAAATTTCGCTCAAAAAAGTTTTCATTTAAGAACAATATTTCTGCACATTTGATTTTGAATGTAAAAATAAAAATAAAAATATTTGGGCGCTGCTAAGTAGGCTTAATTATTGTATTATTCTAAACACAAGGAATTCAACAAATTGGGCTTGTTCAGCAGAATAATTCATACCTGAGCATGTATCAGAAAAATTTTAATATACAGGGTTGCCCATATTCGACGGACCCATGTTTTTTTTGGGGAAAAAATCAAAGAAAAAATAAAAAAAATTTGGCGGTTGGCAATCTTAATCATTTAATTTGTTCCAAGTAGATTTGTTTACATCAATTTTTTGAATATGATATCTCTCAAATGGCCGCCTCTGGCGTTGATGGCGTATTGTGGCCCTTTTTGCAGCATTTTCCATCGATTTCGCCAACATTTCGGCCGGAATAGCGGCTATTTCTTCACGAATGTTGTCCTTGAGCTCTTCTACGGTCCTTGGCTTGTTAACGTAAACCTTTGACTTCAAATATCCCCACAAGAAGAAGTCAGGCGGCGTCAAATCGGGCGAACGCGGTGGCCAGTCAAATCACCATTTTCGACATCAAACGGCCCGGAAACAATTTCTTCAGAAAATCGATTGTTATGCGACTTGTGTGCGGTGGAGCCTGCAATCTTGTTGAAACCAGAACTGCCTCATACGCTTTCGACGAATAATTGGCATCACAAAAATTGGTCATCATGTCGCGATAACGCTCCTGGTTGATGGTAA